>QYTT01079012.1:7261-23626 GCA_006980735.1 Dasypogon diadema | reverse complement strand
CTCCCGCCGTCGACTCGCTGATTTCTCCCGCCGTCGACTCGCTGATTTCTCCCGCCGTCGACTCGCTGATTTCTCCCGCCGTCGACTCGCTGATTTCTCCCGCCGTCGACTCGCTGATTTCTCCCGCCGTCGTTTGATCATTGCCATTTTACAATTGGCATGTTTAATCATTGTTTTGCTCGTTATTTTCGCTGTAATTTGCGGTCCTGTATTGGCCTTGCAGATTTGCACACCAGCGTAAATTACCGTGAAGATTTTCACTTGCTTAGTTTTTTTTAATATATGTATTTGATGTTTTTAATCTATAGTGTAACAGATACACGCCAAGATGCTGTAGTGGGGGGAAGTGTGTCAATTCTAAATGTTCAGGAGGCCCGATTTATACCTAAAAAATTCATTTGTGTTATTATTTTCCTTGAATGTGTGAATTACTAATTAATATACAACCGAATCTGTGAAGCTGTGATTTTAATATTTATCCTGTAAAAAGTGAACACTTGACTATTAAGTACACGAACATGTTGAGGAGTGTATAGTGCAGTTTATGGCTTTATACCTCTCGCTAAATAATTAAGATATTGATAAGTGGATAATTTCAAACAAAATTTTATTATTTTTATAACCTTCCCAATTTAAAGACTACTTCACGAATGCGGCTCAAAATGTACTCCCTGATTCAAAGAGCGATTTTAAGTTCAAGAACAAGATCGCTTGTAATGAACACATATTATCCATGCAAAAAAGAGGCTAATACAAGGATTTTCATCTTTTTTCATTTCAGTTTTAGGTGAAACTAATTTCAAGGCAAAAGCAACATTTCTCAACTCAAAATGAACATTCTTTAACTCGAAGCGAACATTTCTTAGCTCAAAGCAAACATTTTCCAACCCAAAGAAAACAATTTTGTGTTTCTTTTTGTACATTTTCAAAACAAGTTTTCGGTAATTTTCTCCAAATCAAAAAATACTTTCTAGAGTAAACATTTTCAATTTTAACCAATTGAAATTGGTTAAAATTTATTTTCTGAAACATTTAATAGGATCGAGAAATGTAAATTTCAATGATGGTAAATATTTGAAACATTTATTTTTAACAATCTGAAATTATTGACACGAAAAAAGCCATCATCTGGGACTGGACTGGAAATTTACAAAAAATACTATTTTTGAGTTAAAAGAAACAGTTCGCTACCAGGATGCGGAGGAGGTAACCATCCACCACAGCACAGCACACTATGATATAGTATTTTCTTTTACATTAAAAAGCCGAATTTCCACTGGGACCTACTACACTAAATTTTTGCGCCCTTTCCTTTTACTTTTTTTGCTTTTCTTGCAAGACTGCTTGGCATCATAAGACCTTTGCTGAGCTTTGGTTACTTAATAAAAAACTGAAGCGGAAAAATCAGTCTTTTAGGAGAAGGTTTAGAATTGTCAAGCAAAAGAACTCTTCCATAAAAATAACTATTTTAAATTTACTTAAATCGACACCTGTGTACTCTATCAGGTGGATTTCAAAATCAAAATAAAATTGTCTCCAATAATTATTCTTTTTGTTCCAACTATTTCCTCGAATTGTCAAGTAAACTTTTTATCTGATTGCACATCTTTCTTTCAAACTGAACAGTAGCTCTTCCTCTTAAGAAATAAAAAATTTCGCTGCATGCATATCAATTAGAGAAAACGCTGGAGCTCACTGCCTTTACCACAATCACTGCGAAACGCGTAATAAATGGGGAGCTGGAATTGGCGATTCATCACCTGAGAAAGTTACATAAATAATTCGATGCCTGATATTTTGTAATATATGGTAATCAGTTTTACTTTTTTATCACTTTTTTCAGTTGTTGCCTTCATTTATACAAAATTCCAATTAGAGTTCTCTGAGCAGCTATTGGCGTAATTATTGCAATTTTATAAATCATTAAAACCTGAAGACAATACAAAGTTATAAATTATCAAAAATTTAAAAAAGTTATAGGAAATAACAATGATATAGATGTCTTGTGCCAGAAATGAAAAAAAAAACAAAATGACATTACTTATGAATTCTGGTGAAAGTTTAAGAGACTGCGAAGAAACATAACCTTTGGTCTGACGGTGATCTATAAAAGTTTACCCATATTATTCTTGTGCCCCATTTTACAGATAAAAAATTAGTAAATTTCCTAACATGAATATTCCACTAAACTAATGCAAAAGAAAATGTAAAATAATTTGTGCAGATTATTATATTATGTGAAAATCACCATCATCACCACTTACTGCGACCCCCGCATGATCTTAGCCACCCCTGCAATTATGTCGCTTCACACCCTCATCAGTTTATAACTTGTAACAACTGGCGACCCCCTCTTACATCATCAAGTCAACATATATGTAGTTTTCCAGGTTTTTGGGTATGGTCAGGGTTTCCATCTAAGGCAACTTCACGTATTTAGTAGTAATTTATTGTAAGAGCAGCCCGTAACAGCCATCCTCTCCTACTCTCCAAGATCAGGCAGTCGCTTACAATGGGTTCCGCCGTTTGAGGTGATATCCAAATCTTCCTTTCTCAGTAACCAGAGAAACTAACCAATCTAAGTGTTCCTCGCTCCATGCTTAGAACTTATCTTTTGAATGGTCCGCTCGACAACCTAAACCTTTTCTTAGCCTACAGTATTTTCTTACCGATTTTGGTGTTCTTTTATGACCCATTTCCCGATCAAGTCCTTCACCATACCTCCCTCAATGACGGAATAGAGTCCTGGGCCTTGGATAAAAATAAGTCCTTGCCCAAAGTTGTAGAATTTTACAATAAGACAAAAAGTGGTGTCGATATATTCGATAAACAACTATGTCACCTCTAAACAGTGGCAAGGAAAACGAAACGCTAGCCTTTTAGACGCAGTTGTGTCCTTACAGAATGAATAAATCTCAAGTCGACAACAAATTAAAAAACAAAAAAAACTCGCAATAGACTTTATCACAATTTTTAGAGGAACGATACCAACGACCAACTTTGCCTTTACAAATTCGGACAAATATTGAAGGGTTTTTGATAAAGGATAAATCAGTAATTTCTTTTCAGTAATATAAAAAAATAACCTGCACTAGGAAATGCTTATTAAGACGATCGAAAAAGTAAAATATTGCTTCTATGCTGTGCAAAAAAAAATTCATTTATTCGAGGCTTGGTGCCACAAAACTTTCGAGAACTGTATGAAATGAAGTTACAATAAAGAAAGTTGTTTTTGTAGTAAATTCCAGGATTCTCCTATGCGTTAGTGAAATTTATATGTTTACTTTTTTTTATTATTTCTCATACAAACTTTTGAATTTCTTTGGTGAATGCTATTATGATAATAATGCCGTTAAATATGGCTAGGATTTTAGGGTTCATAAAGATAATTTCATTAAGTATACTACAATTAATTTAAAATTTTTCAACGACCATCTTCCAATCACCTCTTCCCTAATCTCCTAGGGTTGTTCTCTTATAGGGTTGTTCCCTAAACTTAGGCAATATCTTAAAAAAAAATCAAAATAATAAACCGTGATGTATATTACAATACCAAGGAAATCTTGTTACTAAAATATTATGCAAGATATGTGATTACTTGAAACCGGCACGCTATCCACTTAAAACTGCTTTTGTCATAGGCCTTATTCCATTGTTTTCTTTTGTATTTAATTCAAGGAAATTCGTGGATTTTCTCAAATATCTTCAGGAAAACAATTACATTAGTTTTGTAAATCAAACTAAATTCACCTTAATTTACGCTATTCGAAAAAAAATAATTTCACGGTTATTTTCACGGTCTTTGATCGCAATTTGCTATAATTTTCATTATCATCGAAAAGTTCATGAAGAACATGACGGCATGGCACCAGCATGAAAACAACAACAACAAAAATGTAAAAATGTTCGACATGTACAACAGCACTTGCTGCTTAATTGTTTAATTTCACTTGAAAATTCTCTAGGCGAAAGCGTTCACTAGCGACGAACTCTTACCGCCAGGGCAAATCAAATCGTGTGATAAAGAAATAGTAGTCTGGATAAGTTTTTCACCATTTTCCCAGACGATTCAACCGAGAGCTGATCATTACCTTATGCCCCCATCACAACTAGCAATTCAGTGAAATTTACCTTGAAAAAGATGTTGTAAGGTTCACTGCGGTTTGTGCTGCACGTAAAAATTAATAAACTATGGAATGTTGCACTTGCACTTGTTCAAATGAAATGCGAATTCACGTGTTCACTGTGTCTGGAAACTTCTGTTGCACTTTCGAATATGCCTGGGATATGGCAGCACTTTCATGTACTTGAACTCCTCCAGCTCCAACTCCAATGTTACTGAACTGGTTCCTTATGTCGGGGGTGTGTCGTCACTGATGATTCGCAATAAACAGTTTCTCGCGACTGCGTAATCAGCCTCGCCGTTATACCGTTACTGTGTCACTATGAAACTGTGCGAACATACAAGGCACGTCGTCGATCACTATACTGTTTAAGTGTCACACATGAAAATTTCACCTGGGAAGCCCCATAACTGTGCAACTAAATAACTTCAAAGAGGCGATTGAACTGCGGCTTTGTAGAGACCCACGAGTGTCTTGAGAGCGACTGGTCACTAATCGTCAAAGTTTAAAATTTTTAAATAGACGAACACAAAAATGTTTCTTTTCTCCATTTCTTCCATGGCCAGGCCACTACTGCAGTTTTTGCTATGCCATGGGAGGAGGGCTACCTTAATCTTGAAAGAATACCTGAACGTACTTGCGATCAGTACAGTCACAAGTAAGAATGATTTGCAGCTCCAACCTAGACGTAGCCGTCCACTTTTTGTGACTACCCACCAACTAATCAATCTTCTTGTGTAATTCACTTTTTGATGAGTTTTTGGAGTCGGACAAAAACAAATCTTAAGATCAAGTTCAAGATCACTCTTGTCTGTATCTTATACCGTTGGATTTTATCTCGTAACTAGCATGATGAAGCATTGATCTTGACTGATTTTCACAACGAGATCTTGAATGCGATCGATTTCTTGGATGATAGCTGCAAGCGATGGCGGCTGGATAAGGAGCGTAAGTATGAAGTGCAGAAGACAAGTACGTGACATGGCCCAGGCAGTTTATGAGGTTCTGCAAGTATTGGGAAATATAACCACAGGCCTATATTGTTTGAATAAATTTCTTAACAGTTACGAATCAGGTGAACAAATGGATTGGGGGAAAGTGTTTCAGGTAATTAATACATAAAAGATATACACACATGAGGAAACGTGACTAGATGTCATGTGACTATGTACACAGAAAAACACATCGGGAAATTTTAATGAATGGTAAATCTTACTTTCAATTTCGAACTTAAATGCTGCTGTTCTTCTTGTATACGATCTTGAGTTACTGTTCAAAATTTCGCATAAATTTTAAAATACTGATCTTCATGTCTTGAATTTAAAATTTGACTGTAAAATTTCAGACCAGCAATTTATATGTGAAAGTAAAAACGAATTTTTATTTGAGTTTCTTCAATTCCTTAAAAAGACGTTATCTAATAATATTATAAGAAAGTCACTGTAATGCTATACATCACTGTGACGATCGTAGATCTTTTCTTAAACTCCGACTAAAAAGCTTAGTCTACTAACAAAATTTCAGATCGTCTTGGGCGACAAGATCTACACAACTTCTAATTTCTTTGGCGAAATAGTGCCCGTCTTCCAGGCGATACCAGACAAAAACTCGAAAATTAGCTGGTTATCATCCTTAGATCTGGTCCCATCAGATAGAAAAACATCCTTGATCTCTATACAAATCGTCGACTACGTTAATTTGTCTACTGTGCGCTCTTGATTCCATTCTTCCGGAAGTAGGAAATGCCTTTTATGCGGCTTCTAGGATCACAGAATGACTTAAATCAATGAATTCAGCTTTCTATTCCGATCCCCTAATAATCTCACCCCGCTGTATTCTTGCTGGAGTCTTTGCTTGGAAGACTATAGTAGTGTAGAGATTACGTGCCAAAAATATGGGACAGCTACCCTGATCGCAGGCTGGTATTGATACAGTCTACTCGCTCTTATTCGAAAACCTCCAGTTCATAGCTGAGACTATCTGAGCGAGTATTTGCTCGCATTGCTGAGTAGGCGTTTTGTTGAGAGCCTCACCAAGAGCTGGTCCGATTCTTGCGCTTTCTATATTATCTTATCAATTTTATCATTTAAACCTATTTGACTGACCCAGAAGGACGATATCACTGCGTTGTTTTTATCCTTGAGGGCGTAGAAAGTCTCCCTCAATGTTGTTTGACGTGGTGCATTCCTGGTTGTTTAGCATGAAATCAACTATGAACTTGATTTGATCTATGAAGGGGTCTCTTAAAACATAAAAGTATCTCAGATAATCTCAATTATTTTATAGATTTATACTCTAATAACTAAGAGATGATACAAAAGGGTAATCATTTCTCCTTTTTCATCTTTAGAAGTTTTTTTCTTTGAGATCATTATTGTCTATGTCTCCAAAAACAAATTTACATTCTACACGATCTTAGAATTGGTGCATGGGCCGTGCATATATTTTTTGTATGACCACTCTAAAGTCAGTAACAAAATTTCATTATAATTTTTATACCTTCAAATGTGTCTTCATTTTTTAAAAAAATGTACTCATATTCTATTTTTTTCAGGTGGATGTTGTGGCTCAACCAAAAAGCGAACAATTGTCGGCGGCTGGGCATGGGCATGGTGGCTTGTGACGGATGTTCAACGTTTATCCCTAGAAGTTATGACTCTTAATCCGATGTGTGAAGGTGTAGAGACGGCCCAAGGTGTTCCACTGACCGTAACTGGTGTTGCTCAATGTAAAATTATGAAGGTACCTTTATCGTTTTAAATATAATTTAATCGAAAATACTATAGAAATTTTTTCATAAATTTTTACAACTAGTGATTGAAATTAGTTTTTACTATTTCCACAGCCAATTTTTTTTTAGGTACATTCAGCTGGCATGCTTGATGGATCCCCTAAGAAGCATGCAGAATTTAATTCTAGAATTTAATATAATTAATTTTCTATAGAAAATCATATTTATACAACTTTAATCCCTATTAATTAAAAGCTAGCTTGGATTTGACATTTTCTTTGCATCGTAATAATTAACTCTAACGACAGCTGTACATGATAATTCCTCAAAATTTTCCTAATATACAGGTAGTAAAATGCTTTGCACCTTTGTTAATCACTAGTATTCACTCAACACAACTTTACCTTGTTTTGGCGATTTATAAAAAAAAACCCTGCACGCAAACCTAATGTTTTTCAAACACAGTTGTGTATGTTCTTATTGAAATAAAAGATGTACAAATTAAATAAGAAGTGTTTAATTATGTGCTGACTATCGTTAGTAAAACTCTAAGAAATTGAAAAAATCAGCTTCAAAATATAACGGAAAATTTAAATTTCGAGCTTTCAATCGTTTCTTGTATCGTGAAATTGTTCAATAGGCCATCTCCACTGTAGATTTCGAAGGAATCTTCTTTAATAAATTACTCTAACAATATTTGCTTTGTAGTTAAATTTCAAATCATAAACAAATTCTATCTTTTTAACAAATGTTCCAAATCAATACAAACAACACACAAAAATTTTATATTTCTCATAATTTGTACATCTTTTACTGCACTTTTTTACATGTAAAGAAAAAGTCAAAATTTATTTCAAATTTTCAATATTACCTATTTTATTTCGCTCAAATTTTTTTTTCTTACTTTAAAAATTCCCTAAATATTGATCCTCTAATTTTGGCTGCAGTAAATTGCTTCTATTCTATGTTGTGTTTCTCTAAAATTTTCCTCTATAACTTCAGATTTTGTTTTTTCAGAATATAAATGTAAATAAATATTTTGTAAATCAAAATAATAAAGCTGGGGACTATGAATTTCTAATGTCATCCGTGGTTCAATTCTACTGTTTTAAATCGAATTTTAATGATTTTCTATGAAAGTTTTGGCGAAACACTTTCGTTCCGAGTCCATTAAATACAAAAACAATCACTGACATTTTGTTGTTTTCATAAATAATGGATTTAATTTGATCTTCTTTTGAATCATTTCAATAAGATTTACATCCAAAAAATGAAAGTTTACAAGAAAAAAATACACACACTAATATTTCAAATTACAAATTGTATCTAAGATAATATCTTTTACACAATAAAACCATTATTATAATACATGCTATACGTTTCTGCTAACTAATTCATAAACTCATAGAAATTCCTAAAATAGTGTCTTGAACAGAATGCAGGAACTAAATATCTTTAAGTTCCTGAAAATAACTATCACAAATATGAATAATGCGTGTATTAACAATAGTTAACAGATCATTAAAATTTAAGTAAAAAATAGTGTTAAAATTATATTTTTTGGTTTACGTTATTTTTTTTTATTTAGATACATAGATAACTTAAACCGAACGAGAAAATGAGGAAAGGAGAAGTAGAATTCAAAAACAGCCTGAATTCATTTCATGTGGATGATAATCTCTCTCCTTTTTCTTTCTATTCCAACGAAATTAAATTGCTGAGTCAAAATTTCCAAATAGTCAACGCTAGGATAATAATAAAAAAAAATTTTTTATTTCTATTATTTCTTGAACCATATGTGGACGTTAGCTGGTCTCCATAAAGCCAGGCTAAGACGGGGCAGCCCCACGCTCTGCGAAGATAAGATCCCCGAGCACGCTCAATCACAATGAAGAACTAGATGTCCATTTTAAAAGTACTTGGGTACGTAACTAGCAATTTGAGGTGCATATGCTTCTGCAACCTGAAAAACCAGATGGTTGGGTGTGCATAAACTAAAGCAATAAGGTCATGTTTCTCCTCATTCTCCTGCCCCTTTTCTTCAACTTAGCCAAACACAAAACAAAGTTAAACCAAAAGTTCATCCTACTACAAATTCTCGGACTTAGAAACAATGCTTGTCGTAGAAGCAAAGAACCTATGAAACAAGGTCATTTTACTTATATAGACTGTACAAAGCCTGTAGACCTATCGATCAATAGCTGTGCTTTTTCTTTTTTGCACAAGATCCATACAGATCTCAAGATTCAGATCTTACTTTTACACATAATTGCAACGACAACACAAGATTCCGATCTTTAAAGATCTAAAAATTAGTACTTACTGTCACATATAGGTGCATTTTTCTGATCTTAGATGTTGGTAGTACTTGTTGTCAAACTCAAAGAGTGGTGTTAAAAGTGAGCAAACATGTATAATACAAGATTTAAAGAAATAAAAATAAAAACAAGTAATATTTACGCGTTTGAAATATTGCAAATTATTATCTACAGCATAATAAACTAACGCCTTATAATTAGCAACTGTCAACTTGACAATAATTACCGGTACTGCCAACGTATAAAATAATTCCAATAAAAACCCGATCATTTTTTGCTTACAGATCTGAATCTTGTAGAAAAAAACACAGCTAATGTATGATAGGTAATTTTGATCCAAAGTTTTGAATTTTCTATCATCATCTATAAGACTGTACGAGTTACACTAAACCGTGGATGATACACTGCTCATGGATCGAACTCGAGGTGTACGCGTGATAATTTTTCCTAATAAGTAAACATTGATAAATATTTGCAATCTGCAAACATAAAATTAGAGGATCAATAAAAACTCTTGCTTTTATGTAAATATTTATTCATTAGTTATCCTTTAAATAAATGTTATTAATTTCCAACTTTCTTTTATTTTCATGTTTTAATTGTCTTGGTTCTATCACGTTATTTTGGAGTCTAACTGCCCAATCTTTATTTTTAAGTTGCTTCAATTTATAAACACAGGTAGGCAATATTTTTTCTAATTTTATTAAGTTTTTTATAAGTTTGTGTCTTGTGCGTCTTCCTCAGATATTTTTGTCTAGTAGCTTATTAATAAATTTTTATTTTACTGAGAAATTATTACTTCTTGTTTGTTATCAATTTTAATTAGTCACTAGAAATAAAAAGAAAAACAAACTATTTATAGTTTTGCCGCCATTTTGTGTATTACCTGCTCTACGATTACATTTTGCCCCCGTGTGATTAACCTGGGAGCATTGTAAGTATCTACATAATACCTACTAACCATTTTTACCACGAACTTCAATCGCCTGTTTTCGAAATGTGATTTTTTACATTGTCTCTAAAGTGTACAAAATAGAAAAAGAACTACTTGACCTATCGACATGAACTAAAATTATTTAGATTAGTAAAAATACTTTAAAAACCAAAATTTGTAAAAAAAAGGTGGAAAGCCACCAAGAACCCAAGTGGTTTAATGTCCATCTAGCACCTGGTGTCCATTTTCACCTTTCACGAAAATGCAACTAACTCCACCAGATTCGAACAATTATAGAATTAAAAAGGATATGCGAAAAAGTGTATTTTCGACTACCAAAAACACGCACGTTCATCTAAAAATTTGAAGATAGTTTCTAAAACCTAACCAAACTCTGTCGCATCTGAAAACACATGAAGTGACATCTACAGTATGAATGGCGAATTCATACGATATTCCTTAATCGATAAAAGACTGAGTGCCCAGATAACCCCAGTCTCCCCTACATAAAAAAAAAATTAACTTCTCATTTATCCGATTTTTCGAATTGAAAATTTCGACATATGTCCACGTTTCGAGATCCCTAGAGTCCGAATCCATCGTTTTTAGAGAGATGTCTGTGTTCTTCACTATCATACGCCTATTTGAAATCTTCTGATTGACTTTCTACTACCACAATTTCTATATGACTTGGTGGGTAATGAAGGTAATATTGCAATAAGCCTAGAAGGTAGAGTTCATTGAGTTTTCCCCATATAGTCATAAATGTAGAGTTAGTTGTGCGCACTTAATAATATTAAATGAACCGTGTACATGTGGGTAATTAATTCCAATGTTTTTTTTAACTCCTTTAATATTTTGTAGTAACATTGTTAAATAAACAAGAAGAAATATTTTGTCTCAAGAAGTAATAATTTCCTATGTTCTTCTAACTTTCTTAAATTAAAAATTTTATTGTTTCCTTTTCGCTTTAATAATTTATTTTTCAACACTAAAACAAACTAAATATCACACACGTTAATAATAAATTAAAAAAAAAATTAAATCCTATGCACTAGTATCTGATATAAACGATTCTTAGCTATCTTCGATTTTTTTTAATCGAATACTATACCTAAACTAGCAGTGTAATAGTTCCCTCTAGCTAGACCACCCTCCCCCCCTTTTATAACTAAAACCAAAACAAAAGCCAAACACTTCCGGCGATGGAGTTAAGCCAACGGATGCCGATTCTGATCCCCTGCTTGTTTTTCATTTCTTCTTATAGATGATGAACGTGTATTATTTTCACCATCAGGCCGACGAACTACTGGGAACAGCTAGTGAACAATTCTTGGGCAAAAGTGTGAAAGAAATCAAACAGACTATCCTGCAAACCCTGGAAGGACATCTAAGAGCCATATTAGGTAAGTTTTTTTGTTCTAGTTTTTACACTTTGGATATATTTCAAACAAATAAGATATTGAGGTAATAAATTAGGCAATTGGATCATTGGATCAATCAAACACTTTAAATTTTTTACAACATTAGCTATCAGAAATGGACGAAACTCATTTTCACCAACGTACAACAACCGTTGATGAAATATAAGCAACTGTGAATCGTGACTATTGCCCTCTGTTTACTTATTTTGTTGTTGATTTTGTATTGTGAAATAATAGCTGTGTTTTTTAGCTGTAAGATCTAGATCTGTGGGCAAAAACAAACTACCGGGATCTTGTTGAAATTATTTTTAAACGTTGGCTGTTCTAATAATCAGTGTCAAGTTGGCAACTGCCAATTGTCCACTGTTATTTTATTTTATTGCAAGTAATAAATTGCAATATTTCAGAAAACTAAATTATAGGAGTACTTGTTTTCTGCAATACCTACAATCTCATATCATTCATGTTTGTTCACTTTTAAGGTCACTTTTTGAGTTTGACAAGCAGTAGTACCAATATCTAAGATTAAAAAGTAAAGTAAGGTCGGCTTCAGGACGAGTTATCTCGAAAACGAAAGGAGGTAGATGGACACATGTGATACATTAAATTAAAGGGAAATTAATGAGGATTCCAAATTATACAAGGAAAATGCATATTAATCATAGCTTTTTTTTTGAGAAATTTGCGTATTTATGTGAAAAAGGGTAAAAAAATGCCAAAATTTTGATTTTGATAATTCGTAGTTCCTAAACAAAGAGGAGTAGGAGAGTGTGCCACTAGTGGAGCCACTAGTGTTCTCTACGATATGGCACTAGACTCGTACACGTGTCATATTTAGTACAAGCTATACGGCCTTCATCGTAAACCACGCGTATCTAAATACTGTGTAAAGTCTAAAACAGATTACTATTTGTTCCTTGATTTGAAGTCAGTAGAAACAGCTGCGATATGCAAGGACCCCTTGTCGTTTCTCAGAACAACAAACCTCCCAGCATCCTCTCATCAGCCAGCAATTTTTTCTTATTGATTTCAGCGCATGGGTAATATCCATGTGGAAAGCTATACCCAACAAGACACTGCTCAATCTTGAGATCAAAGAATTTGAAATTTTAAGCATATTGGCTTATTGATGGTTGGGTGTGATAGATACTTTAATTCCATAAATTTGTAACCGTCGATATTCGCCCTTGATTAATATTTAATGCAACGACTAAATACATGTCGACTCGTAGCGCACAATAGAGTTCTTTACTTTATATCTAATCGATACAGGTGGAAGTCCACGTGTTCTAATTGTATTGTCGTCTTCAGTAAAGGTTATCTCTTTGACAACGTGACAAAGCAAGAAGTGAATAAAAATAAATTTTATTTAAAGAAAACCAAACACTCGCTTATGAAAGAGTTGTTCTCAGGATGTTTTCGATGGTGTTCACCACACAACGATGAAAGGGCCCACTATTTTATGTTGAGCCAAGTACATTCTATTTTGAAACATAATGCTCAAAATTCCTTCGTAGCGTGACTTGAAAATTACAAGAATGAATCATTGCAGCAGTTGCAAGGTCGTTGATAAGGCGATAGCTAACGATAATACCTTTACCAACTTTTGGTCTGCACAGTTGATTGGATTTGGGGAATTTTCTCCATTGGTAATTTCTCTTCCTTCTCATGGTAGTGTGGAAATTCGTTGAAAAGTTTTGTTTTTTTTTCTTCTTAATAATACTTCAATGTCAAATTAATTTGCCTTTATTGGCAAGACTTAAGAGGTAGTCAAGTGCTCGCTACATGTGTAACGCGGAACAAGCTATATTACGTTTAGTTTAAAAAGCTCAAGTGTCCAGACCAGTGGCTAATAGCAAAGTTGTTAGAATTCAATAGGCAAATTTGTGATTGGAAAAGTGCAAATTATATATGTGCTCGACGTTAATTAAATTTAATGATGCAAGAATGGTGGAATATTAAGATTACATGCTATGTGAGAAATAGTAAACAATGGAGAACTTTGTGATAAGATTTATATCAAGTGTTTCTCGGGTTTTCGTTCTTTATTAGAGAATTTTCTATACGAAAGTGGGATGCTCCTTAAAATCAATTACGAAAAAGTCTAAAATTTAGTTATAATCTGAAAACATCTGGAGCATCTAAAAAATTTAATATCAATAAATACTAACAATTCTAATTTCTTGGAATCATTTCAACATTTGCAAATATTAAAGTTTCCGTGTTGAGAGTAGAATGTTCTCTTTAAAATACATTGGAATATTATATCATTAGTCCATCTCAATATTACCTCTGGCTATATCAATCCCCGATGTGCTCTACCAACTCTTGCTTCCTCGCATTGATTGCGAGCCTATTGTTTCGAATTTCTGACCTGTAAATACCTCAAATTCTTACTCACATTGTCAGACTTCTTAGACCCCGCTCTCGTTCATTCGAACATTATGACCCAATCTTCTATGCAGTGTGATATCGGACCCATCATACATAGAATGCAGGACCATCCCTTTTAGGATCTTTAGGGCTAAATTACAATGTCAACTCTGTCGGCTTTGACTGAGTTTCGAATTTTATGTGAGTGCTTAAAATATTGATAGGTATAAAATATAAATTGAATTCTCTTGATTTGTTATTACCCTTCCACGTTTAAAAGTTAAAAGCACGTTGATAATATCATCAATCAACAAAGTAATATTTTCTTAGTAAAATTGCATGGCTTCTAACGTTGCAATAAAAGGTGTATTTGAGTGCAAAGACCTAGGGACTCCGAAATAGAAGTGATAAATGTAAACAAAGAATTATAATTATAGTTATATTAACTTTTCCGCGTTCCTAATACAGTTAATTTTATAAAATTTGGTTCGAAATAAAAAGCTGTTATGATAAAGAAATCTTACTCTACATTAAACTCCGTTATGTACATGTGATATTAGCTAATTGATTCCAAAATTATGATAAAAATGTTGGAACGCTTTGTTATTCCTAACGAGACATCTTATTTAGTCTGTATTCTATGTTATCTAATTTCGGCTGGCTATGAATCATGGAAATGGGACACGAGTTGTTTCTGTCTGAACATGTTTTTTTCTATATAGAGTACTGCGTCGATATTTAACATTTTTGTAAAGCTAAAGTAACGCCATCTATGTTAGAAAACATCAGTTTCAATCTTTCTATTTCTGAAAAAGAGAAGCAGAGTGCTGTGATTAATTAACTAATAGTCAGCATGGTCAGTCAGAGATTAGAAAACCTTTATAATTCTTCATCTGAATAAATTTTCAATATTGCCTCAACGCAGTAAAACACATACTTCCGTTTCTAAATAGTCTCTCTTGGCAGAGCGGCAACACCAATATTCATTAGTTTAAAACTTAATCTTGAAAGTATCATAATATTCAATTCTTGAGTACGCTTCCTACCAAACAAACTTTCTATCTACAATTTTCTTTTAATTAGGAATCAAAACGCATGAAATATTCTCAAAATTCTGATATCTGACGTATCAAAGTTAATGTATACCCGTTGAGCGTATAATCTCAAGTTTAAATCAATCTAATTCTAAGAAAAGTAAATTTTATAATATCTTGTTTGCATCGCTACTGTATCATAAATTAAAAGATAAATTTGTACATAGATCTTATCAGAAAGCACTCCATATTTCTTGTGGTATTAACTCTTACAAAAAAAGAGAGTGCTAAAAACGAGATAAAAAGAAAATCTGAAGTTATAGTTATCCGCAGTAGTCGGATTTATTTGCGAACATATAGAAGCATTAACAAATGGCTCCAATATGGATAGGAGTTTATAAAATATCTGCAATGATAGGACTAACTTATTTCATCGTAAGAAGGTAAATATAATAATTTAAGTATTGTTCAAAAAATATAAATATAAGATACTCTGGATCAAAACCTATCAAATTCAATTCCAGCGAGAAAATGCCCTCCAAACAGAATATAGCATTAGATCGTATCATATGAAATGAAAAATTTATGATGGATACTTTTGAAAATTATTTTTGACTTTGATCAAAATAGGCACCATTTGCAAAAACGATATCCTTCCAATAGGACCCTAGTGAACAAAAATACCCTTTTCAAGGAAATTTTGGCTTTTAGAAGCGATAAACTCTTCAAGAACCTGAATTACAGAGGCTCTGCCTCTAAACATTTTCTGGCTCAAGAATTATTCCAAACTTCTGAAAATGAATGAAAAATCTGTTGAAGAGCTATCTAGGAAATAATAAAGGGGGGAGGTAAAATGAAAGCTAAAACTCTGAAAGTTTCTCTACAACCATTTGTAAAGTGTGGGGTCTTACTTTATCGTGAAGGAGGATGAGTCTATATCGATTGACTGATGCAGGTTGTTTTTCACGGAGCTTTCGTTGCATAAGGTCTGTCTCGGAACAGTAATGTTCAACATCAGTAGCTTCTCTTAAATGACCAGACATTAACCAGGGCGTAAAAAAAATATTTTGGAACTTGTTTTTTAAGGAGATAACCTCCACTTCGTTTCGTGTTATCGAACAAGATCCACTTTACGATTCTTTTTAAAAAAGGATCATTTATGTTACTTAAAGCCAATGAGAAGTAGATTTTTCACTCACAAACGAGTCTTTGATTTGTGTTCCGTTCAATTTATGGGGAACTCATTTCCCAGTCATGGCAAGGGTGTACCCAATCAACAATCATCCGACACTCTTGTCATATGAGTTTTCAATATTATAATAACATTGATTCGCCTTTGTTCTTTCCATACATGTTTTGTTCATAATCCCAAATAATAACTCCATGATATTATTTTTTCCATTCACAGGAACTCTTACAGTCGAAGA
>QYTT01079010.1:0-29004 GCA_006980735.1 Dasypogon diadema | reverse complement strand
ATGAATCGGCCCCTGCATTGGTCGAAAATTGAGTGTACTCGATGCAGCTGTTTTTGCAGGTATAAGAAATAAATTCTATTGTATTAAAACTTTCAAATGCGTTCTTGAACATCCACTCGCTCTTCAATCAGTACATTTTATTTTACTATCGTGTAGGGAATGCATTTCACTTTCATTTGAGACTACACACATACAGATATTTTATATAGTTCTCTTGGTATCAGTACGATAGTTTTCGCTCCATGGTTCCCATTACTCTCGATGTAAAGTAAAGCACATGAGTAAAATAATACAATCAAGTGAGACAAAATACCATACATCTTGCACAAGTGGAAAAATGTTTAAAACTGTTTGTCTTATCTTCAATAAAAACTGTTGAAAATTTGACAAATTGTATTATCTTTCATTTTAAGAGCTTTTGCAAAACCATAATATATTCCCACAGAAAACAAGCTACGTTATTTCAGCTGTGCACACATTTCAAGAAAGCCAGTAAAATTCGCGTTTGTACAAACTCAAAATATCGTAACAAATGTACAAACTACACGTGTCGCTATCGTACAGGAGGAAATGACAAAAAAAATGGAATTTCGTTTTCTATAGCAATGAATTGATGTGGGCTACACAAAACCAGATCTTATTGCTTTACAATATCATTAGTCATTATCTGCGTGCGTAGTTTTTAATTATGGCACGTAGTACCGAGGTTCAATCACAGATCACCCACGGCTTATATTGTGCTGTAACTTCCGAGAATGATTGCTGATATTTACTGACCACCATGACTTGAAATTTCTTCTCCAAAGTACATTTTGAATATCCTGTGATTGATTGTGGCGGACATGCCGTCCAGGGCTGCTACGTTTTATCCAATTAACTATATTAATTGATTTGTAACCGTTCACGTCATGAAACCTCTGCAATAGTGTCTTCTTCGGAGGTAGCAAACCTTGAGTAGTCACTCAATTGACGAAAATCAAAATTTCCTCTCAAAGTTAACAATTTACTAATCATTTGATATTTTGTCTTTTGTCTGATACAATGTGATTACTTTTAATATTTTTTTAATTTGCACTTACGTTATAAAACTAATAGACCCCAGTTACACTTGAAGCACAAGGGTAAAAGTTAGCCAATATATAAATATCACTAAACACTGAAAACAAAAAAATATATAATGAACCACTGAAAAATAGGAAGGCACCTCCATTCACCACTATTCGTTCCAAAATTATACTGTCATGTAAACCATACTGAAGTCTTTCGAAAAGAATAGAAAAGAACACAATTGGGTAAATTTATATGATAACTGGTTTTGTGTTCGGGTATTCGTTACGTTTGGGCGTATACCAGCAGCGACTGCAAGCGATCTGAACGACTGTTCGCTTCCGACTTGTGTTTGACATTTTCAATTAATAATTTAACTTTTTTTAGAGGGTATTATTTATTAGATAGTTATCTCGTAAAAAATCGACTGCTAAAAAAGGAAAGAAAGCAATTTGGTGTACATTCCATATACAAAAATCGAGAAGTCCAAGGAGAGGCGAGTTTTTATCCAGATTTTGAAACATTTTCAGTTTTGGTTTCTCCAGTATAATAAGGTTATCAGCTTTGCATACTTTACTCTTATAATTTCTTACATTTTCCATAATAGAACTTGATATCGGTAATTGTTTTTGGACTTCAAATTTGGTAGGGTCTTCTTCTTACTTATTGCACAAAAAGTATTCTTCTGATTCTGCTTCAGGAAGAACATATACGGTGATCCTATATTTCTACACTTTATTTACAGAAAGAAGAATCCTTGCTTTGTAACCACCTTTTTACAAAGGTCTCCGCTCAACTTACAGACCTCCACAGTTTCCCTTTCAAGTCTGATTTCAGTTATGGAAATAAAAAACAATCGGAAGTGGTTAGATCGGGAGTATCAGAGGGATGACACAAAATTTTCCACTGGAATGCTCTTAAAATTTTCCTTGTCCCTCGAGCGGAATGTGCATTGTCATTGTGGAAGAGAACTTCCTCATGAACCTTCCCTAGTCTTTTTTCCATTAATTCCGCTTTCAATTTTTTTGTGATCATCTTCTCACTGTCCCAGAAAACGTTGGCCATAACTTAGTGGACATAGCAGTCCATTGGGATTTTTGGAATTCTGAAGATCCTCCCGGTAGCCATTCCTTGGACTGTATTTTGCTTTCTGGATAAATTCAGGTCTCACCCTTGGTTACGATCTGACGATAAAAGTTTTCAAGATCTGTCTAGATCTTGTTCAAAATGGTTACACTCTTTGAAGTTTATGAACTTCCCACAAAACTTTTGGCACCCAACGAGTAGAAAGCTTCGAAAATTCTAAATTTATTGAGCTGATATGTGTGAAATGGTAACTCCTTCAACAACTTCATAGATTGAAACTTTTTTATTCTCCTGTACCAAGGCCCGTACGCGAGCGATGATTTCATCGTGAATTGAGATCGAGGATCTTCCCTCTTGGTCGTCATCTTTAACGCTTTCTCTGATCTCTTTGAATTGCTTAATCCACTCATTAACTGTGGTCTTTTGTAAAGCATTGTCCCCATAAACAATTATCAAGGATTGAAAAATTTTACTTTCCATTTCAAGTCAAAGGATGATAATTTTTAAATAATAAAAAAGTACCGTTAGACGTAGGCTAGAGAAACAACTTTTTCCGACTGAAGAGAGAAGTGTTTAAACATTTGTCTGACACACAAATCTGGTCTGGACGACAACTCAGATGAGAATGATAGAGCCATTCTTGGAACCTTCGTTGATTCGCTTAGTAGAAGTGGATAAAATATTGAGAGATTCACAGAGGGTTTCCGATAGAATCCGTGCCCCACGTTCGCTCCACTTGCTTTAACTTGAAAATGTTGTATTGTCATCGGGACTATGGATATGCACTGCTCCAGCAAAATTGGTTTGATAGA
This sequence comes from Dasypogon diadema, assembly GCA_006980735.1. Taxonomy (NCBI): domain Eukaryota; kingdom Metazoa; phylum Arthropoda; class Insecta; order Diptera; family Asilidae; genus Dasypogon; species Dasypogon diadema. The sequence goes on along the minus strand of QYTT01079010.1, from coordinate 26,059 downwards.
AGTAGTTCTTACAGAGCCTCATTTGAACGTAGAAATTTTCGATATTTTTTCAATACCACCGAAAAGAGAGGCCAAGTTTACAAAAGATCGTAGGACATGCTCAATTTTAATATTTCTCTGTATTTTTTTTTCACATGTTTACTAATTCCCTTACTAAATTTTTAGATGATCAGCATCACGTACTATCGAGAACGAACAGCGGCGAAGAGTCCACATTATGACATCAGTTGTACAGCAATTAACAAATCAATTTTGGAGTGACAGTGTACACAATGAGACCGGATTGGCGGAGGATGCCAGCGGTACGATCAAGTCCCAGAGCTTGACGGGACTCTTGTAAGAAAAATTCATGTACAGTAATTTATGTTAGATAAAGGCTGTAGCCATGTACTCGAAGCTAATCAATTTCCCTTTAATGCAAATTCATTTATTTCACCGAGGTAACTTGATGTAAAAAAAAGAAGAACACAAAGAAAAAAAAACAACAAAATTCATAAAATCTCAATTTTAAATGAAGATTAGTCATAGGAGAATATTATGCAGGATAGCAAGAAGAAGCATTCTTTTGTAATCATTAAATTTTACAATGATTTTATTTTTTTAATTCTTGAGGTAATTTAGGAGAAAAAATAAGAAGAAAATGATGAGGAGAAACAGAGGAGTGAGTAACCCTATCGAGAAATATTACTACCAACCCTAACACAAGTAAAAAAAAAGTAACGAAACATCTGTTGTAACTAATGTGTTTATACTAAAGTATCTGTGTGTATGTATTTTTATTATCAATCTAAGTAAAATCCAGGATAAGGAGGAGAGGAAAACACAAGAAAGTTGCATTTACCTACCAACAACAACAACAACGTTTTAATAGTATTAAAGTTCGTACCGCAACAGCAGCGGCCCCCGAAACAGAAAACACTTTTTGGATAATTCAAACAATTTCGATTTAGATACATTTAAAATTGAATAAATTAGTTACACGAGATTTATTATTTAAGAAAGGTGTAAGTGTAAATTACTTAAGTAATTAAGTGAACTTTGATTGATGCAAATCTACTAGAATTATACCGGAAGGAAAATTTGTTGAAAATCTGTGATACAAAAAAAAAAATATAAGGAGAAAATTACTCGAGATACAAAAGTAAATTTGTAAAAAAAAATCAAAAAGGAACATTAAGAGAATTTTCAAATTAAGCAGAAATATTTAAGCGAAAAGTCTGAGAAATAATTCTATGATTTTTCTGGCATTCGTCATAGAGACTGTGTAAATTTGGATATTTTATTAATAACACGATGTAAATTTTGATGGTTCATTTTAAACGGGACGTTTCGTTTTTGTTTTTCTTTTCATTTTTTTGTTTTTCAAATGATTCCTACGTTTTGAATTTCTTTCATTAGGTCGAAAAGTGTTAGGTTTTAGCGATACACTTAATTTTTTTTTTTTAGTGTTTATTGTTTTAAACTTAACGTCATCATTGCAAAGGTGTTATGAATGATCCTTGCAAAACACTTACAAGGAAGGAAATAAAAACAATGTGGATATTACTAGAGTTTTCATTATTTTACCTCTCATTTAATTATATTTAATGTTATAAATGAGAAACACAGTTTAATTTTAACAATGAACTCAGACTCGGGGACATGCACAAAATTTATTCACATCTCATCAAAGCACTTTAATGAAAATATGCGAATATGATTTGCCGTAGAGATTAAAAAAGATTGTTAAACAATACTCAGGATACTCAGATCCTTAGTGCAATGAAGTCTAATCAGAGTGTGCCCAACAGGAGTGAAGAAGTCTTTTCATGTGAGGGAAATAAATAATTTAAAGAGCATCAATTGCAAAAGAGATCTAAATCCGTATTTAAGAGGTGACAATCAAACTCATTCGGGATTGCGCGAAATAAATTCGTGTCGTTGGCATAACAAAAGGTTCTCGATTCGACGGGAAGAGATTCAGAACAGACCCCATTGATATAAAATAAGAATAGCAAAGAGCAAAAATGGCTACCCTGAGGCACTCCATATGTGTTGCTAACCTGTTCGGAAAGTGCTTTGCGAAACAAATCGCGCTGAGATCACTCGGACATATAAAAATATATCGAGTCAAGAAAACAAGGAGAGAACCCGAAAACAGATACCTTTTAGACCAAAATCCGATGACTATTACTATCGCAGACCTTGCTAAGATCTGAAAAAATACAATCGACTTGCTCACCGACCTCAAGGAAAGGCAAGGAGTAGTTGACAAATTCCAATAAATTGGTCGTAGTGAATTCTCCTTTAATGATGCGTCGTTGTCGGAAAGATAATAGAACAGTTCAATTTAGTCAGGGGTTACTATCTTCAAAATTGATCGGATGCGGGACGATATCCTTAAATTTCAGAAGACTGAAACACTAAAATCCCGGCAGCTTAATTCTTTTCTTAAGTCAACACACACGCCTTTCAGATCCGACAGATTTGAAATTTTCTTTCCGAAGAGCGGTCGTAGATAAACAAAGTGCAAAGAATCTCTAAAGTGTAACAAAATATATTTAAAACTTTGATAAACACTGTAAAAATTGAGCGGTAACAATTAGCGTTAAAAAATCTCACAAATATTAAACTGATTCTTGTGCTTGACGATACTCGAACACACTGCCACGTTCCACAAATGTTTTTGTGTCGCCAACTGTGACTTGTTTCACAACACCTTTTGGTCCATATCCACCTCCACCGGGTGTTTTCATCGAGAATATATCCTAAAACAAAATTTGAATGAAATAAGTCAATTTCAATTGTAAAATGGTTGACCTTACTTCAGTATCAACTTCTACAGCTGTTTTCCCACCTAAATTAACGATACGACCATCGCCTTTCAATAGAAGGTTTAGACCGCGTTTACCAGGCTCTCCACCAGCCATCCCATAAGGTTGGATTGTTCGTCTTTCCGTGAGGACAGAAAGGGTAAGTGGCTTTCTAAACAACAGTTCTCTATGTACACCCTCACCACCGCAAAAAGTACCAGATCCTCCCGATTGATCCTCTCTCAAACAGAATCTATTCAAAATGATCGGATATCGTAATTCAAGAATTTCAGGATCTGTTATTCGAGTATTGGTCATGTGAGTGTGAACCCCGCCAGTTCCGTGCCAATTGGGACCAGCTCCACTGCCGCCAGCGACAGTTTCGTAATATCCCCAAGTTTCGTCTCCAATTGTTACATTATTCATGCATCCCTGAGAAGCCGCACAAACACGGAAAGCTTTAAGAACAGTATCTACCACTCGCTGCGATGTGAGGACATTGCCACCAACTACGGCGGCACCGTCAGATGGATCCAAAATTGAATTTTTGGGAATGATGACTCGAATCGGAGCAAGACAACCCTGATTTAATGGAACATCGTGGCCAACCATACATCGCAGGCAGTAGATTAGAGCTGAGAGGGTAACTGCACGAGGTGCATTGCAATTGCCCCACACTTCATATCCCGACCCACTGGAAAATTGAGCTTTACCAACAGAGCTTTCGTTCATCGAAATAAGTTTTACCTGAAATCGCAAATTGCTGAACCCTGGCTTTCGTCAATCGTCACTTTCAGCCTAATGGGTGAGCCATCGTCCATCAGCTCTTCGGCTTCCAAGACAGTTGTGCCCGTTCTAGAAAATTTGGGGTTGTTTTAATAGAAATCACGTGACGTTGGGATCTATCTAAGGAACTTCTGCCTTTAACGATGCAGCAAAAGGAGCTGCCACTTACCTCTCTTTAGTTTCTCTAGCAATTTCTTTAAGCATGTCTCGAACAGCTACCTCAGCGTTTTGCTGGATGTAATTCATATACGCTTGGACCACATTAAGGCCGTAGGTGTCTATTAATTCGCACACCAACTGAATTCCCTTGTGGTTTGCGGCAATTTGTGCTTTCAAGTCGGAGATGTTGTCTGACAGATTTCTAGTTCCAGTGGCTCCTTTAGCTCCGGTTGGCGTAGTAAAACGTTCTATGACTTCCTTTTCACGGAATACACCGCCCTCCACAATCAAAAAGGATTTAAATGCAGCCCCCTCCTCGGCAAGACAAGTTGAATGTGGAGGCATAGAACCTGGCGTAATGCCCCCAATGTCTGCATGGTGGCCACGAGATGCTACGAAAAATACTGGTTTCTTCTCGTTCCTGGAAAATGTGAAATGAAAACTTAATGAAGTCATCTCGGCGGCCTGATAGCTTACCCATAAAAGACAGGTGTAATGACAGTAAGATCCGGGAGGTGGGATCCGCCTGCTTGCGGATGGTTCGACAAAATTACATCACCATTTTTCAGAGTATTTCCGCGGACCCTAAGTTGATATTGAACTGTTTCCTGCATTGCACCCAAATGGACAGGGATATGTGGGGCATTACTGACTAAGCCACCTTCCGGTCCGAACAGAGCACAAGAAAAATCTAAACGCTCTTTAATGTTCGTGGAAATTGATGTGCGCTGTAAGACTCTACAGGACGAAATTGTGACATGTTTTCAAAAAAGGCTTTCAGATATTTTGTTACCTTCCCATCTGCTCAGCAATGCTCATAAATCGGTGGCTGAAAATGCTGAGTTGGACGGCATTGAGCTTTTCATCTACTTGGAACTTCGTGCCCAATCCGACATGGATGACTATGTTTCCAGTGCTAGTTACCTCTGCAGAACAGTCAGGCTCAACCAGAATGGTCGACAAATTATCGATTAAAACCGCCGGACCTTCAATTTTGTCTGTGGCGAACATTTTGGAAGTTAAGTAAATGGGAGTGTCGTGCGGTCCCCCTTCGAAGAAAACTTTCGTCAAACCCTCCGATTGAGGATTATTTTGACCAACCGGACGAGCAATCTCTGGCGGAGTGACATTCTTTCCTGATCCTCGTACACGAATATCATCTACAAGAATCCGTCGATTTTGCAGGACGAAACCAAATTCAGATTTGTATCTGTTAAGGAACGTGGCATAAAAATCTCCATAGTTACTCAGAAGAATATCATCCGATCGAGAGTTGGTTTTTGATTGATCCGGGGGACACATTAAGCCGCTGTCAGTCCCCTCGTACCGAAGGTGAAGATAGGGCTCTAATTCGATATCAGTAAATCCTTGAGCACTCAATTTCATCCTGCATTCATTGCTCAGAGCATCTAATCGTTCTTTTATCATTTTCGAGTTCTGTTCACTGAATTCAACTCCGCACGGTTCCTGAGCCTCGTGCACAACATCTGCTAGTGCCATCCCATAGGCGGACAGAATACCGGCGTATTTGTGTATTAAGACCTTTGACATGCCGAGCTCGCGGGCAATACTGCAAGCGTGCTGTCCCCCCGCTCCACCAAAACAAGCTAGAACGTGTCGAGATGTGTCCAGTCCTCTAGCCTGCGTTAATGCCCGTATTGGTCGGCACATCGCTTCATTGGCAACTCTAATGAATCCCATAGCAACATCCTCGGTGCTGAGTATTTTGTCATCACCTGTTGACTTAAGATAGCTATTGATTTCCTCTTGCAGCTTTTCAAAATTCTTCCTGGTCGCCGCAATGTCTAATGGTTGATCTTCGTTCGGTCCAAATATTTTTGGGAAATAATCTGGCAACAGGCGACCGAGAATCAAATTTGCATCAGTAACAGTCAGTGGGCCGCCCTTTTTATAACAAGTAGGGCCTGGATGAGCACCAGCCGATTCTGGGCCAACAACAAAAAGACCCGAACGGAAAAACAGACGAGAACCGCCTCCAGCCGCGACTGTGTTGATATCAAGTTGCGGTGCCTGAATAGTTACCCCAGCTGTGGTTGATTCGACGACATGTTCGTATTTTCCGGCGAACCTGGACACGTCGGTTGAAGTTCCCCCCATGTCAAAGCCAATTAAAGGAAGATCCGTTTCACGTGAACCAGTTACCGCATATCCGACCACTCCTCCAGCCGGTCCACTTAGAATGGCCCGTGCACCGCGGAAATTTTTCATTTGCGTGAGGCCACCGTCACTTTGCATAAAAAGAACGTCGACGTCTTTCAGCTGGTCGTTGAATCCTGCCTTAAAGCTATTTGAAATGTTAAGACCACATTATCAGCAGTATTAATTTACCTGGCCACGTAGCGCTCAACATGTGGAGTTAAATACGCCTCAGCGCAGGCAGTATATCCGCGAGCTACCAATCTGCACATTGGCATGGCCTGGTGAGAAAGTGTGATATGGGAGAAGCCTGAAATTTCGGTAATACCAAGTGATGGTAGCTTTTAGTTTTCACCTATGGGTACCTACCAAGCTTTTCAGCAATTTCACCAATTTGTATTTCATGATCTGGACACGCATAACTGTGCGCAAGGACAACTGAAATTGATGAAATGCCCTCATCTAAGACACTTTGCAACAACTTCCTTGTCTGGTCCTTATCTACTGGAGATTTTTCTAAATATTTGGCACCTGCGGCTCCTTCCAACACTTTCCAAGATTTTTCTGGAGAAAAGCTACGTGTCAAACTTGATTACCGTACCATTTTTAACTTACTTAATTGGCATCGATCCTTGTGCTCAGGAACAATTCTGCAATCCACCTCAACGACCTTTTGATACAAATTCGACGGCTTCTTAATGTTGAGCTCGAAAATTTTTGGTCTCGCTTGGTTTCCAATATAAAGTAAGTCTTTGAAACCCTTGTTTACTACTAAAGCTACAGGATCCCCTTTTCTTTCTAGCAGCGCATTGGTAGCAACCGTCGTCCCCATGCGAATCCAACCTATATTCGAGTTGTTCACTAAACCTTCTGGAGTTGTAGCCTTTCCAGTTTCCTAAGAACAGTGAATATATACTAAAATGGAGGAGACATGTGGAAATGCAGTATTGGCACCTCTTCCAGAATTCTTCGAATTCCCTCACGTGGTGCATCTTGGTATCTGGCTGGATCCTCGGAGAGAAGTTTTAAAGTTTTTATTTTTCCATTAGGGCAAATACAGAGGACATCGGTGAAGGTGCCTCCTCTATCGATTGCAAAGCAGTACTTGTCACCGAACATTTTGTGCTGATAGTAAGAGATTTGTGCTGGAAAATACTACACTTAAGAAAGAATGAATTGGTTGCTGTGTTGACTGATTGAAAGGGACTCCTAACTATGTTCAGTATTCATGTTATAGGTAATGTCTGTTGTATTTAGGATAAAGCAAATTTGATAATATATCTGGGCCTATATTTTTCTTGTAGGTCTTGAAGTTTGTTGAGGATTTTAATATGGGCAGCCCTAGCAGTCTGTAAGCAATAACCACTGGGAGGGGATTGAAAAAAGCTAAGGTTGTAGTGAGGCCACTGGGAATTTTTCTATAGGTTTATTTCTGGCGTCTTTTGTATTGTTTTACGTCATTATACTAAAGTAGTATATGTGAACATGTGTCCAAGTTTTGACAACACAAATAACAAAAATTATGACATTCGACTTAGAGGCATGAAGATCTACAGCATTGTTCATGGACTAGTTCCGTATCCTCTCGATATCATCATTCATACAGCAAATGCCATCCTCTATCAGTCCAATGGGTCGAATTAAATAGAGCTGGATATCGTCCGCATACATAGATGGAAATTGCACTCCTTTAACAACAATAGGAGGTCTTTAATATAAATGACAAATAATAGCGAGCCCAAAATAGATCCCTGTGCGACACCACTTGATAATGAAGGGGAATTAAAGTAAACATCTCCGCAGGGCACTTTCTGTCGTCGGCCTACGCAGATAAGATCAGATCATTTTATATGCAGAAATTGGAAAATCCAAGCTCAAGTGAAGCTTGTTAAGCACCATTTTGTGGTTCGCCATATCAAATGTTTTGGAAAATTCATTTTTATTTTTTTATAATGAGTTTCTTCTAAGCGCGCGAAATGTTATCAACAGAGCCAGCGGTGATTTATTTATTTATTATTCATCAAAGAATTGATTACTGAACATAAAATAAAAATCTAAAACAAATGAATCCCAAACGAAGCTGGCTTCTCGATAAATGAAAATCGATACAGTGATAGGAAGAGTTAGAAAGGCGCGACATTGACGACAGAGACTCATGCATGCCATAATTAGTGCCATGATAAGGCATATGAAAAAAGCCCCGACCTCTCAGATTGCGTCATGGGACAAAGATATCGAACGAAGCGGGGAGCTCGGGGGAGTTAATTCTACCCAGCATACAGTCAGAAGCAAAAACAATCTTGTAATCATTACGCCTCCTCTCGAGAGTATCCAGGGAAATGGGTTTAAGCCTGTCCGAGTAAGGAGGCAGGAATAGAGAATTGTTCCAGGGAAGGTCGCGAAGAGCAAACCTGACAAACCTACGCTGCACAGCCTCGATACGGCCAATATGAACTGCATAAAATGGAGACCAAATCGGGCTGGCATACTCCAAAATGGATCTGAAAAAGGTACAGTAAAGGATCCTTGAATTCTTTGGACCTTGCTTTTAATGAAACCGAGGGTAGCATTAGCTTTATTAATGATGGCATCGATGTAATCCTGTAAAGCGGCTGTTTAGCTATACACCCAAATCCTTAACCTTGTCAAGTCGAGTCAAAGAGCAGCCATTTACGGAGTAACTAAAGGAAAAGGTATTTCCTCCTCCTCCTGTGTGAAAATGATATAAAAGTGAATTTGCTGATGTTTAAAGGGAGACGATTCAATACACAACGTTTTAGTAGGCAAATTAAGATCAAATTTGGATCTGTGATATTGGATTTCTGATCTCAAAATTTCCCTACTTATTGTGTTCCTCAGGAGACGAAACTCCTTCAAAATGTCGGAAATCTGGAAACTGCTGCTATCTGCGATAGGCAGCATTACATTGTGAGTTAAGATTCCTAATTTCATCAATACGCCAGGGGCAGCTAGGATTTAAGATACTCTGCCTTCGTAAGGGCACATATTTATGGAAAAGATATTTAATGAGCTTCGAAATTGGAAAGACATCTTGATCCGCACTGGGTGATTTTTAAGCTTTTAATAAGTCTGTGGCTCACTTATCCTTTCTTACAGCGAAGATGATAGGCCTGCTAGGCTTTCAATTCGATTTGGATGACGGTAGCCATTCCTCTCTTACATAAACGCCTAATTTTCACTGCTATTTGCTGCGAAATCTAAGCCGGAAATATGTTTCAAATAGGAGCCTAAGTTTTACTTCCGTGCTTCTGGTATAGCTGTCGTCGATCTTTTGCCAGCAGTTTTTGGAGATGACCTAGAATAGGCTGGCCTTCAACGCCTTTACTAAAACTTTTCCATGTCCTGCTTTTGGATCTTTGTAATTCTGAATTACATTCGATTAGGACTTGTCTGTACCAGTGCCATTGTATCTGCCCCTCCATCATCCGGTACTATCTCTTATATAGGAAACTTGAAGACGAAAAAGAATGTATGTTCTCTCGTGCTGTTACTAAGCCGTGAAATTACTGGATTATTGCAACAGACCGCACGAATGAAGTCTTGGAGTGATATCTGCCGATAACCGCTGGTAAAACGAATTCTACAAAGATCTAGAAAACCTGATAATTTGTATTCACGCTGAATGAAAAAATCTCTTTGGATTTAGTGAAATCACAAAAATGAGATAGCAGCCGACAGTAAAAACTTAAGAATTGGGGAGTAGCAAGTAGGAATTTTGTATCACTCACAGCTCTGAAGATTTTGCCTTTTTAACTTCACTGCAGAATGTACCCACTTTACTCGTAAATGTGACATTAATAAACGCTTAATTAAAACACTTTGGACTGCTAATTACCACAAATTTCAGCTAATTTAGGGATTTTGAATAGTCATTATCAATCTTACCTTTCGTTTTATATCACAAGCAGCTGCGTTACGTAAAAAGCTGTTTAGTATAAATGGAGCACTGGAAACAACTCTTTTTTAGCAAGACAAGAAATTAATACAGCCCGGCTATAGTGTCTAGCGCTAAATAAGTCCCGATTAGATAGTCACTCTTATCTTACCCAAACACTTTGCGCAGAACATCACAAGTCGGGATCATCATCTTTTCCGATAAAATGATACATTGTAAATTTGCATTTGCAAAAGAAATGTGAAAGTACAACGAATTATTGTGAAAAAATCCTAATCAAAATCAAGGGCTTTAACAAAACAGACTGTCACAGAACACAGACCAAAGTTTGTCAGCTGATCCCAATCAATCGATTCTGTTTACATGAGAGTTGTCGAATTGGCATATAGGTGGCTCTAAGAGGAGGCATTGTATTTGTAGGGTTTAGGTTGGAGAGGCATTGTAGTTGTAAGGCTTAGGTTGGAGACAATTGTAGCTGATCTGACAACCGTTCATCCCTTAAAATCTTCAGGGAAGAAGAAAAGACCAGAAAAGCGAAGCTGTTGTTGCATCATTGTAGAAGAGTGAATGGCTTAAGGTGGTATATCTTGCAGAGATTAGCACACTGGATATATACAATGGCGGTTAGACCTATCTGATATTTCCTGCAGTAGTCTGGTGGCCTAAGATATGCCAGGTTACTGTTAAGCGGCAACTGGATAGGATTCAAAGGATGGACATCCCAGCTGCGCCGGAAACTCTTCTGAGGCTGCCACCGCTGGATCTGTTTATGAAGAAGATGGTAATGGGGGTAGTCATCAAAAAGCAGCGTGACGGTACATGGTACTCGTTAGGGAGTAAGTATGGGCATAGAAGAGATCAGGAAACTTGCAATGTTTGAAGGACAATATCAAATATCGTCAGGATAACCGAAAGGTTTTACAAGACTTTTGTCAGTGACGGATATATTCACGGTCGAATCTATGACTAACGATGGGGCAGGTAGAGGAATCTTCTGTGAAGATCTAAATCTGTCCTGCTATGTTAACCTGCGGAGATATATACCTCGGTTTACCAGATAGAAAGGCTAGAGGGGGTTTGTGCGTTGGATTACTTAAAGGAGGATTAGTTGTAAGAAAGTAAAATTATGATTGCACTGAACAGTCAAACAGCGATCAAATGCAGGGATCGGGCGGACTTGTCCCAGGTGAGAATTTCAGTAATGTCCTCATTGAGCGATCATACGCGTTCGATTATCATCAGTAGCATTTCCATGAGAATCTTCAACTGATTCTGCGAAGTTAAGAATACTGTCATCTGCAGAGTTCATTAGTGAAAAGTAGAATGAGAGTGGTGGACAATACAGAGCCCTGTGGCACTCTGGCATTGTTATAGAAAGAAAGTTCAATGTAACACGGATAGAGCGATCAGAAAGGAAACTTCCAATCCAGGTAGGAAGAAAATTGACTGGAGTAAGGGATTGCCTTGATGTAATCACATGTAAAACTGTGTAATTAGAAATAGAAAACCAAATTACAAAACAATTTCTTCCAAAAGCTTCTTTGAAAAATTAAAGCTCATTTACTGTTTGATCAATCAGCACCCAGTAACCCCACTCTATTTCAAAAGCCCTTAAATGAAAAACTTTCTTGGAGAAGAATGTTCTTGTTTCAAGCAAAAAAAAAATTCTCACTTCAACGGCTGTAGCAGAAACACGTGTCTCGATTTTGTTTGTGTTATTGCACGAGCATATAATTTCCTTATATTCAGAGAATTCTTCGTGTTGCTGCTGCCAGTCCGGACCGACTCATGGAAAACTCAATAAAAGTTGATAACCTTCCATGCGTGCAAATTTAGAGCTTAACTCAGTCCAGAGAGTTTTTTTTATACAACTTTCTTTATTAGCTTATCTTTCATTGAAAATGCTGGGTAAGGACGATTCATTTGCAGTTTTAAAATGGCGTCAAAATTAATTTAAGAGTTATTTTGCCTGGGTGAGAATTTCGTTCTCATCATCAAATTCTATTTGGACCCACATGAAATTTTCCATAAGATAAAACTCGAAGTTAATTACTCAAAGGGCTCTGCATAATCTGTTACCTCCTGTGAGTTGAATATATTCCATTTGTGTAGCCATTGAGAGGGTTCTAAATCCTTCTGCGAAACTTCCATTACTGAGGGAGGCCCAACAAAATAAGCTTTGGTGACATTCGCTTCAAAGTTTGAAGGCAGAAGTGCGGCTGCTTCGTTTTTCAGGCTTGCATATCCGACGAAGTTGACATCGTCTCTAGATCCCTACATAATCCCATCCTCTGTGCACCAACATATGTATGTACGTGCATGTAGTTAGACAAATCTGTTCTGATGGCAGGAATGGCTTGAGATCAAACGGGAGCCCGGGGATATATAATATTCAGCCCACTTTAATCCTATGTCATCACCCTGCAGAGCAAAAGCCTACGAGTGCCTCTTCAGAGAGGAAATTTTATGGGCTGGAAGTATGCACTCACGCTGTCAGTCATCTGAGTGCGATTCAGGACCTGCGGGGACCCATTCGGGCTCACTATTGTGGAAGATGTAAAACAAAGATTCATCCTGTGACAGTGATACGAAATTAAAGGAGATCTGCTTTTGTGGTGGATGTTTACATCTCTCGTCCATACAGCCAACATCCTCATGGCATCCCTTTTCTTCGGGTCAAAACCTTTTCAACGCCTCGTTACTCTGTCGATTGCTCCTTGGAGCACCCACCTGACTTTGTCGGTGGTTTGATGATGAATATTTCGTCGCCCGGATGCGCTTTTAAGAACTTAATCACATCATTTCGACCCTGAGTCGAGAGGATTATTTTCAGCCTTTTGGTTCCCCGGTAATTTTCTTATGTTCAGAGAACTTGCACAGGATTCTCGTTTAGTGTCATCGTCTCCAATGCTGACAGGAACGGAAAAGTTTTATTTAAATAAATTCTTGCACGGAAGGAAACGAAAATGTCAGATGCGGAGGTCTTGGGATGGGAGTGGCAATCAAAGTTTATTTGGAAAGTTGTTAAAAATTTTTCGCTGAGGCTGAGGGTTTGGATTTTAGTTTGGTTGCTAGGCTGAGATGCAGTCGGGTCGTTGCCTTTTCCATTCCGGAATTTCATGGTCCACATGAGTTGTGACATTTTCCAGTTTTTAAACTGAAAGTGATCCAACACGGATATGGAGTCTGATGGATTTTCAGTTGCAATTTATTCGTATTTTCCGCTTTTGTAGGATTTTGTAGTTAGAATCATTTTTGCCATTGTGGAACTCAGGTATTGTAGGAGGAATATTTTTAGAAGCACACGTGTTAGATAACGATGTGCTTTTATAGTAAATCAGGAGTGCGAGAAAAAGAATGTTTTCATACTGGGAACGCACGGAAGATGTCTTCAAATTCTCGGAACATCAAATAGGGAAGACATTCTTGTAATCCTTTCAAAACGGGTGGAGTAGAGAATTCCTTTTTAGATCTTCTCTAAGGGGAATCTAATCTACAATTATTAACGGTAATTAGGAAAAATTTAATGATTTGGCTTCCAGTTCTTCAAGTCCATTTATAAGGTGGCCACTTAGAAGACCAAATATAGTATATTTCCTTTCGAAAATTCGTGACCTATTGTTTCTGGAGAGGAGCTAAAATTTGGTGGGAAAATCCCGGACCGCAGTTACAATAAATTTGAAGCTTTGAGAACACATGGACAGGACTGCCAGCGCAGCTTAGATGTAAATGTTTTCTATTTCTGTATAACAAACTTGTATAACATAATAACAAAGATCTTCGCTTGAAAAATTGAAGGATGAAGGTGGAGTGGAATAGAGAGTTCCACATCTCGCGCTTGTTTACCCACGTATCTGAGGCATTGGTATACCAGAAACACCATTTGATTTCCTAGGGCCTGAATGAGAGTACATTGTTTTCAAAATTTTTCATCTTTTAGGGAGTTATGTTTCTACTTATTGTTATCTTCTCAAAAGGGATCTCTTCCACGATAGCCTAGAAGATTGTAGTCAAAGTATCTGGGCGAAGGCATACTAATAAATATGGTCAATACTGGATATTGAACAATCGTTGTATAAATGGAGACAGGATTTGCCAACATTCGTGCCTCCAACCCCGGTAACTCTAGTAGAGACTGGTGTGGTGTGGAGAAACGTCATCCAAAAGGAAGGATAAGTCCTTAAGTTTCAAACGGCATGTCAACAAGGTTGTCGATCCCTCTCTATTGCTTCTCGGCCCTTACTCCATCTTCGAGCGAGTATTTTCACAACTGAAGCCTGGATATTGTTCAGATTCCAGGCTGTAAACTCCAAAGAGTATCCCACAGTATCATTGAAATAATATCTAATACCATACTGTCCGGTATTAGATATTATTTTCACTCTATAAATGATGGTGGGTGATTTAGTGAGTACTGAAGAATACATTGAAATAAAGTGTTTGGCTTAGAGATGGATGTTAAAGGACCTAGGGGAAGCAGCGGTAGGTCATAATTAGGTCAGTTTTGCATGTATATAATACTAGGCCAGTGTTAAGCTTCTCTCCAGTAATATTTTTGGTGGTCTTTTAATATCAGTTGTAGTTTCTTTTCTAAGTGGAGCTTATTTGATATCATTTCCGATATTGAGCAGTGATTTTTTCGAGTATAGTAAAATATTATATGTTCGCTCATATAGACGTTCTTCATGCTTTGGTTCAGGTCCATTCAATAATGCTACGTTCTTCGCAGTCAATTTCAGTGATGGATAAAAAATATTTTCATTACTTGTGTTGAATGAAATCGAATCAAGGATCTGTGCTTAAGTAGAATTTCAGATTACATATTTGCTAATCAAGCAGTTTCCTTATTTGAGACCAATAATATTCAAATAAAAATATACCTTTCACATAATATGCACATCTCAATTCCCAAAGGAAAAGCAAAGGAGAACACCTTTCCTGCTACCTTTCCTTCAAGAAGAAAATGATTTCCTTAAACAACTTTAGGGTATTGATGCCTTCCACACGCTAGGTGTTCTGGTATTTTATCGAAATTTTGTTAATCGAACGAAATCCTTTGGAATTTAGAAGTTCCTAACTACTTTCCATTCTCTAGACTTGATACTCCTTGGTCCTTGGTCAGGGCAATCAATTGATCTCTGGAGAGATTATGCAGAATTAACACCGTTGAGAACTACTTAAGGTACTTTGTCAGTTTCATTAGTGTGAACAAATCCTATGGGAGGAATGTAGCTTTTAATCGATATTATATATCCGACATTTACGTTGGATTGCGCTATTATAGGGGGTAGATATTTCAATACTATTTTGTTGACGTTAATTTAGAGTGCAAATGTTTTGGGTCATCCTTAACAAATGAGATATGTTCATTTTTGTGCATGAAAGAATGCGAAGGTTGTCTTGATTACCCAGACGACCTATTTAGATCTTCAAATCTTAAAATAGAAAAGGTGTTGGAAAGTTGTTTGTCGTTCGAAAAACGCTGTTCAACGAACGCGGAGGAATACTGATAGGGTGTAGTGAGCTTAAGTGTCATTGGTGATAAGTCGATAGTATAAAGTATCGATACTCCGAAACACAGATGTAATGATGATTATCTTTTCTTCTTGTTTTGTTATAGAAGTAGAGATTCCATACGTATACTGTTCTGATAATATCTCAATGATATACCTTTATATTGTGCAACAATAGTTGTGTTTTTTTATTTTGGGGCAACAGAGTTATGTAAGCTTAGAAGATGGGTTTGAATCCATGGAGTACAGAGTTCTTCTTCTTCTTTAAAATAAAGGTTAACACCAGCTAAACGCCCTAGTCTGCTTTAGCTCTTGCTTTGTTGTTAACCAATAAGGATGCTTAGGGAAAAGCGCAGACTAATTCGGAAATAAAAACCTAAAATAACCGAAAAAACCTTTGAAGGCGCTACAGCTAGGATATGCGTCTAAACTGCTCAAGAACTGATACTCAACCCAGTGTAGAGTTAATTCTTCGCCTTCTGTTTTTCTCTTTTTAAGCAAATCCGAGATAAGTAAAGGCCATTATTAACTTGAAATTTGTCTTAGCATTAGTTTTGTCCACATTTGTGTTTATTTTAATTTAATTTAATTTTTAAACACAAAAGCTTTCAATAAGCGCCATCTATTTTCCCGTGGAAAACTTAAGATTATTAACTCTGTAAAATAACCGAGTTAACTCAGTTAATGTATAACAACTCTGTACTCTACTCTCAAAAAAAAAACAAAACGCAGCTAATATTGAACGATGTCATGATCTTCTTTTGCTGGTCCTTTTTACGGCATTGAGCGAATTATATACCTTTAGATTTTACTCAATTTAACTAATTGTACATTTTTTTTCCTCTTCCATTATTCTGCCGAATCTGTGTTTCGACATTTTCATTGCATTATAAAATAGGGTCCCTGAAATGTTATAACCTCTGAAATTTTGTGGTTGTAGTAGGGAATTTGGATGAGACCTCAAATAAAACAATTATGAAATTTTTTAAATTATTTATTTAATTCAACACGGAAAAATGCTCATGTGAATCTCAGTAATTTTTAATAATAAATTTTAATGCAATTTTAATCGTTTTCTTTATTCAATTCTTTATTTATGAGATATTCAAATTTATTTTTATCATTCCAGTTTTAAGTTGTCTTCATTTACGTTTAATTTGTTTTCTTAATTTTCTCTATTTACTAAATATCTTGTAATAATAATAATAATAATTTCTATGAAAATTATTTAAGTATCTGCTTGAAAAATGTTAACAATTGTTCCATCGCTTACAAATACAACATGCTATTTGACTACGTGCTAAGTACGCTTGTTGACGTTTTTTTTGCCTTTTGTTAATTTTTATTTAATCTCTTTTTTTTTTGTTAAATTTATTCTATGTAAACGTGGTATATATTCAGAATTTAAAATTCGCATTTAAATGGAAAATAAAAAACTTGAAAAATTTCGCAATAAAAAATAATACTGCATCATCTATCAACAGTTGCAATCATTTATAAATTTTTATTTATTTTTATGCTTGCCTTGTGTTAATTTAATTTATCTCGTGGTCCATATGTATAACATCAATCTTAAAATTTTGTTTTAATCTCTTTAAATTGAATTTTATCTTTAGTTGTAAACATTTTATTTTACTTTATCTTTTTTTTAAGGATTTTTAAGCATGCTCGTTATGATAAATCTTGGCAAATTGCTACTTATAACTACGTTTTATAAATTTTTGTTTTCTCATGCAATTTTCTCACACGTTGCGATGATAAAATACAGTGAATGAAGTGTTTGAAGAAACGAAAACCGAAAATCATAAGCACTTTAGTGGGGGGGAAAACTCAATAATAATATTATTTACGATTTTTTTTCGGGTAGGGAAGAGAAAAAGAGTTTCGTATTTTTATAGGCTAGTCCACCACACAACCACCCCAACGTATTTCTAGATCAAAGTTCCAGGACAAATTCTGTTTAGGTTTTATTTCAAGATATTGATAAAAGTTTTTGAGCTTAAGTAGTCTTTTATAGGTGAGTTATAGGAAAAAAATGAAGAATGGAATGATTTGTAAATAAAAAAATGGTATTTACGAAACATTTCCAGTATTTTTTTAAGGGCGATTTATTTAAAAATTTGCAGGGCTGCCATTTACGAGCTGCTAGGGATCCCCGATTTAAATCTGCAAAGTATTGAAATCGATGACATGTTTTGTAATCCTAATAAAAATAGATAATGAGGTGTATATTGTAATTTACGTATATAATGTAATGATGAATACTGTATGTTTGTTGGAGAGATACTTTTAAAAATTTGCTTGTGAAAAGAAATGGTTCTGTACGAAAAGACTACTTCTAAAAGAGAATACCCTTTTTCAAATCTGAAATATTTGCGTGACCAAAGGGAGTGCTAGATATTTTTGAAAAATTTTTTTTGACTCTAATCAAAATAGGCACTATTTCCATTCATGGGATTCTACTAGAAAAATACCCTGTTCGAAGAAGCTTTGGTTGTTCGAAGCGACAAACTCTTCGAAGGCCTGAATTACAGAGGCTACGACCCTAGACATTTTTCCATACAAGAATGAATTCAAACTTTCGAAAGGGTGAAAATCTGTTGGAGAAACATTTGGGGGATGAGAGGGTGAGGTAGAATTTCATGATCCAACTCTGAAAATTTCCGTACAGTAATTAATGAAGTCTGAGCCTTTGCGTTATTCTGAAGGATGGGTCTAATGACTAATGTAGGCCGTTTTCCACTCAGCTTTTGGTGTGTAAGGTTTGCTTCGAAGCAGTAACGTTTAGAATGTTTTCGTGTTAGGATTGGAGTTTTTGACACTCTGGCATCAAAGTTTTGCAACGTGTGTCGACATTATTTTACATCGGTCCGTTTAAAAAAACCTCAGTCTCCTTTTTAAAGTTATTTTAAATACCTTCTCTTTTCGCCACCGTTGCTATCATTTAAAATTATGAAAATCGTCCATAACGATTCCAAGAAAATCTCATCTCTTCTGATTGCAATTTCCCTTCGTTTCATCAAAATCACGACTTATGACTGAGAAGAGACATCCAAGAAATCGTTTTTCATGATTTTTCAATGAGTTGAAAGGACTTTCTTGGAACAAAGAGTTCTGTTTTGTTCTGATTCAAAAATCAAGGGTACGGTTAGGGTGGCGAAGCTGATACAAACGATTTTATTGTTGGAGGGTTAAACGTGGAGGGAGAAGTAGAAACAATCTCGACAAGAGGATTATTCTCATCATAAACGAATCCTTGCGACCTCCTAGTAATTGGTAAGTATCCAAAGGCAAATTGGAATGTTTCCATCCCCATCTAATTGTAAGTCATGGTACAAACCGTTAAAAGTAGATACTGCTCCTATGAGGGACGAATCGAGTTCTTAACCGAATGTAATAAACGACATCTGCTTGAGTACATGTCCCCACGGGGTATGATCCCTCTTCACTGTATCTTGTAACATTAATAGAAATTGAGAAGGGGTCGTTGTTTTTCCCCCAGAATTCTGATGGATCCGTGAATCCATGGACCGGAGAGATATTGTGGCGGTCCCCTTCTCGTGGTCCTGTTTCGGTTAACAACACCCTGTCAGACAAATCTATTTGTGCATATGTTCCCGGAATGTGCTTGCCGCAAATACTTTAAAATAACTATTTGCTGGCAGCGAATCCGACAGGAAGCAATTTCCCTTGGTTTGCTTCTGGACGCACAATGTTTGCCCGAAACTCGTCCTCTATCCAATTTCGCCTCTCCCAATGGCCACCATTATACACTTTAATAACTTTACGAAAATTATTCTGTCTTAAGCAAATATTCTTGAAATGGGGGAACGTGTTTGCATATATGTAGGAAACTTTGCTACCAGGGCAAGGGCAACGTTGGAATATTGGTGAAATTTCTGTAGCCGTGAACAAACAACGTGCCAGCTAGAAATGCAGAGTTTGATTGCATTTGGGGCTCTGCGGTCGGAAATATATTCAAGGAATGAAATGTAAATGAGGGATGCTATTACCGCTTCATGTTTGCTAGACGTCGCCTCGTTGAATGCGATAACATAAACAATAATTAGAATTTCATTAATTTGGGGGATAATTTACTTGGTGGGTTTTGAACATGTGTAGCACGCTTCCCGTACACAAGCCACGTAAATGAAAACCAAACTTTTCTTCAGAGTGCAGCACGTTACAAAGTTTGAAAAAGCATTTTGATTCCTGGCGAAAATGCCACAAAACTTGCATTTTTCGAAATACGATTAACAACTAAAACTTTGGGGAGTTTACATTGGTTAAAAGGCGCTGCTGGAGTCCAATTGGCTTAATTAAAATTCTATTAACATGGCAGAAACATTCCGGGCAAATTACTGAATTCCGTATTAGTTTTTTGTACACTTCTATTTCCGAAGGGAAATTGAATAGAAGTTGGAAGTTGGAATTTAGTTCCTAAATTTCGTTATGAGTTTTGGATTTGGCCCATCCGTACAAACTAAACTCGAAATATTTTCAATGAATTAATGTTTTAATTACGGCCATAGAATGAGCTATTTCAGAATTTCAATGGGGATTTAATTAGAATTTTATGTGAAAGACCTCGTTGCACGTTAAACCATTTAACAACGACGAATGTTGGTATGTTTTTCGCTCGAGATTATAAGGTCGAATTATTGAGAAAAACAGAAGAACGGAATTTGACGTAGGGTAAGACTTCATTTTCATAGAACAATTTCTCGTTCTTGATGAGACTTCTGATTTGGTCTGTACTCTGTGTCCATGACTCGTTTTCATTGTCTCAGATGAAGTTGGACCTGAAAGAAACTCATTTTGAGTGCTTAGAAGCGGTCAAGGAGCTGTAACATGTCTGAACATATCATCGGACTACTACGAAGAATGCTTTTAGGGTGAGATTTTGACGACGATGCATAGGATTGGGAGGAGAGTATTGCGAGGAATTTGAACAAATTCTAGAGAAAAATTCCCGAAACATAATTGAAACACCTCGCACTTCGCAGGTAGAAAAAATAATCGGTCATAGCATAAAAAACTCAAGCATAGATCTATGTAGGTATTGGCTGCAGGGCTTTTTAAAAGAAATTTTTGTCCTCTACGTGAAAATCCTATATAAAATGTCCCATGAACTGGCCTGATTGGATTCATCAATCCCCAGTGTTAAATTGCTATCAGCAAAACGCTATTGGATAAAGTGAATAAATTTGCAATTGAAAAAGGGGCCCTTTGGGAAAATGATATTCGAAATACTTCCGCTATTTGAGTGAAGCAGATGGAATCAGTAAAAACTTCAAATGAATTAAAATTTTTCCCTTTGATGTTGCCGCTGCAAAAAGTGAACGAAATATTTCACAAAGCGGACACTTTCCAACAAGTGCATTCGAATTAACTCGGGCTGGGTGCAAAGTACGCCTCATTTTGACACGCCATTTTCACAACACAGCTCTTAATATTTTTCTCATGCAGATTTCATCTGCAGCCCTCGACAGCCCTGATTACCTGTGTCAGAAATTACGCAACCTAAAGCGGGATCGAGTGAAAAATATCTTTCGTTTTCGGGCGGGAACTATTAAAAACGAAAAGTGGAAACGAAAACAAAATATTTTATTAAAATTAAAAAAACAGAGAAAAAAAATAATTAAATTGTCAAAAGCATGCACTTACCCCCTGATGTAGTGCAAGTGTTCTTTCTCCCCGGAAATTTCTCCTGGCGCCCTGTGCCGTGAATGTTCGTTCGTTCGGTGGGTTGATGGTAGCGAAGGGGTGGTACAGTTGACATGCTTACCTCGGCAGGATGAAATTCACACCATAGGATCCCACTGATGGCATAACATCCCTTAACCTATTACTTTAAATTATTCCCATTATTTCAGGTGGATTTTAGAATATAGCGTTTAATTATTTCCAGTGTGCACCACCTGGGGGTTGTTTCTTCGTGAGGCGAGGTGGGTCGACATTTGGAGTAGTGTGGAAGTAATGTAACCTCTACCTTCTTTGTGAAAATATATTTTTTGATTTATTTGGAAATAAATTTTATACACTTTTATTGTTTTCTTTTTTTCAGCTACATAGTGATTTAGTTACATAAAAATTGTGACCAAAAAAATTTCATTTGCGTACCTACTACGTAAGCTAGCTGCTCTAAATATCACATACGAGAAATAAAAAAAGTTCGTTGGCTGACTGAATACTGTTTCGCTCCCTGTCACAAAATTAATTTTGAAACTTTACTGAGCTTATGCATTTATTATAGTGGAGATTTTATCATATGATAAGTGTTATCGCACACTTTCTCTACCTTAAAATCTTATAATATTGCGTGAATTTAGTTGTGGCGAAGCCAGTCGATAGCTTTTCAATGGATTGCACTTGGGGATTATTGGGGAAGGGGGGCAATGGGGTTGATAGAAAACAATCTGCTTTTCAACTATTTCTATTGGAGCCACTTGTAGTTTATAATATGGCTGTACACTTATTGGGACCGCGTTTGAAAAGCTTAAATTATGGCAATTTGATGACTTCACTATTGAACACGGCAAGGGAAGCCTGAACATCGTGTTCGACACCTCGTCGAGTGTCTTGTACGATGACCTGTCCATCAAGAAGATTGGGAGGCCTTGACTCTTTGGCCATTTAAGTTTGTCTCCTAACTAGAGAAGAAAGGAGAAATAACAAAAGGCTCTGGGCTCAGAGGAACTAGAATCCTTCCTCAATAGTTGTAGTCTATCGCAGCTATGACCTCGTATCGAGTGAGCCTGCGCAATTCACACTAGCTACGATGCCAAAGACTTTGTAAGCGCTGAATAAGTAAAATGTGATATGTACTCCTTCAAACCATTTAACCCATTCACTGCCATAATTAGCAGAAAAGCTTTCGTGAGAAAAATATATGCAAAAATACATTTCGTAAGAGAGAGCTTAAAAGCTTCACGGGTATAGTCGTAGTTGGCAGCGAATGTGACGACTTGATAAGCAGTGGAAGACTGACAATAACAAAGTAACCGGCAGTTATTCAAAAACCTTTTCCAATTTTTTTTGTCCATGAATGTACTGTCAAGACAATTGCACTGGAATATTTTAAATCCTACAATTTTGCACAAAATTATAGTCCTGAACAAAGTAAATAAATGATCTGCGGTATCTCCTAATCCTTTCAGCAAGATGGGCGCCTTTTGTTCATTATATCAATAGCCGATCAAGGCAATCTTTCTTCCTCAACATCAATAAATTGAGAGCTGCAACCGCTTCTCTATTAATCACAATCTTATTCAATCAAAAACTCATAAATCTTGGGAATTTCACAATTTCAGAAAATCCGAATACTTGTAAAATTCCAACAGTTCATGAAGTGTTTATCTTTGATTATCCTCGGAAAGGAAAAACATTTCCACCCCCACAGAATTGCCATAAATCAGAGACGTAATCTGCCAGCCAACCCCCCACCCCCTCTCCTGCTTTTTGTATTAAAGATATCATGAAGGTACAAGCGGATGAAATAACAACTTTTCCAATTAAAATCGACTGATTACAGGACACAGAAAACAAAGAAAACTCTTTCAGCCGGAAAAGTTCTGTTCAGAGCCTGAAATAAATTGCCTTCGAATGATAACGACACAAAGTGATTAAAGATGGCGCGCGCACACCATCGAACAAGGACGAAAGTGAAATGAAATATTGCAATAGATGGCAGTTTTATTACTTTTCGTATATAGTACGTCCGGGAAGAAATGACGACGACGGAGCACTGTCTGGGGTCTGGGTCTGGGCTATTGCAGAAATTGAATGTAACCATTTTCGCTCACAGGTCGGGCGAGAAGAATTAATTTTAGAACACGATTTTCCTTGAGAAGGTAGGTAAGGTAATCTTCGGTTCGTTAACTGTGGGCGGAAATGTTGTTTGCAAGCATTTGAGGAGGATCCGTTGTCGAGTGGCTGGGATATGAGTTGATATACAAAGAGATTTCCACCTGAGATGAAATGTTTTGTACATTTTTGTTAAGTGTATAGAATGTTCACAAGCTGGTGGATTCATTCTGGTTTACTCAAGTTTAATCCGGGTTTTTTACAACGTAATTGGGAAAGACAATATATGGTTGGAGAGCTGTTGTAATCTATGCTGTAAAAGGTTCTTTTTGTATTCGAATTGGGTTGATGAAAATTGTAGTAAACTTCTTGAAAGCAACTGGATTTAAAAATATTTTCTAGGGTAGTTACAAATTTAATTATTGAATACACAGAGTCAATTATTTTGTAATCTAAACAAACAGAAAAGTGTGGAAGATTTCTTTTTCATGGTAATGTACTCATGTCTTAAATATGGTTGGCTGAACTTTATCACTCGGATTTCGTATATAGGGCTTTTGGTCGGAAATCCGAGATGGGAGGCCGGCACTCTGTCTTTTGACTGGATTTCCCATCCTTGTTTTACTTGTTTTAGACCTTGTAAGTCTATCCATTGGCATCCCACAGGGCTCCAAACTTGATTACCTATTTTTTTGTTATTTTCGTTTCTATTAAGGTGGTGGACAATATATTTGCGTACAACTGAACTTGACGACTCGGAACTAGTTAAGGTTGAATGGTGCGCTATGTCTATTTTTATGTCTGAATAGCTCCGAGAAAAACCTTGCATTTTTCTGGCGATGTTATACTGTCTAAGCACAAAATGTTCAAATTTTCGGAGTGTACCATGTGAAAAAAGGTTGGATTCTCTACATATCGTGTAGAATAGATACGTTTGGCCAATGGAATAATTGAAAAGCATCATGTTTTATCCAAAAATAAAAAAACATATAGCATATATGCAAGAAAAGGAAGGTATTACTTTTATTATTTACTATTTACGAGTTTAAGTGCGACGGTTTTTTTTACGAAATCAATAAACATCGATTGTTTCAAGAGTACCGATTTAAGATAATAGTTCCTCAAAAATTGGTCACATTCTACAGTAGCCTTGCCGACATGACAGTGTAAATAGCGAAAAGCAAAAATCATAAAGGGATAAAAGCAACAGCGAAGTGCTCACGAACGAATAAAGTTCTGAATGAAACCTTTCAAATGTTCATTTAATCGTCGTCCGATACTCGTCGAAATGTCAACAAAATTCCATAAAATTCTTTACCTAATTTAATAACTATTTAAAACTTTTAATGTCAACAGTGCAATTAAGTTGTTATTGCGGTAAATGTTTCATCGAAATTCCTCTTGTTTTATTTTAATTTAATTTTAAATTTAATTTTAGTTTCTTAGTTTACGTTTAATTCCTCTAGCAGATTAATGATTTCATTTAATTCCCACTTTAAGTTACCTTCACTCTTCTAAGTAGTGTTACTCTGTAGTTTGATTCTAATAGTTGTGTCTTCGTCACTTTCTGGCTTTTTTTTATAACTAAACTTAGTACAACGATTAAAAAACTTTTCTGTATTAAAACATCTCTGGTAAAAGAAAAATATGTTCCATAAGAGCCAAAGAGCCTTTGTTAATGTTTCCTTAAATAGTGAACCCGTCCCTAAATGTTATTAGTCATATAGTAGCGCATAGGTGGGTCTTTAAACTCCCTGTGAGAGACTCTCTTTCTGAGCCACCACCATTGATTCGTCCACTGGTTGGGGTAATAAAAATGGTGAGGTTATCATTTGTAGCGGTCTGAAGAAGAATTTAGGAAGTATTTAAATATCCTGGAAGAAAGAGATCAGGACAGGCCTAATAGGGGTAGCACTTACTCGGGTATGCCGGTCGGTGCAGTGTTTCTAACTGTGTGCACGGCTTGAGAGTTTTTAGCTCGGGCTAGGAGAGTCATCACAGTTCGTTTTGTTGGATTCATACTAGAGCGAGGTACACCGAGGAGGGGTCGTTTTCTCGTTAGGCTACCGGCTGCTTGAAAATAATTCAGCGGAACTAAAATTTCTGTTATTTGAATCGTTATTAGGTCTCTGATAGCTTACCAATGTTTACAGCTTTAACTCCGCGCAGTGCTGGATGTAGTAGGGCGCCCGGCGGTTCCAGTAGTGCTAAAGTTGGGGCTGTGGTTTCGGCTTCGCTTGGTACACCAATTGTTGGTTGATTTGGAGTTAGGCCAGTTACTGCCGCAACACCGGTAGCAGGTTTTATAATGCTCATGCCGGCTGCTGCCAATTGATGGTGGATTGCAGCTGCCACCGCTGAAGGGTGAACTGCGTGAGCTGACAGATCGACATGAAGGGCATTAGTTAAATTGCTCACTTGGGTTGTAGTTGACTCACTATTAACACCGCTCGTTGTATTTGATGTGGTCGCTGCTACTGCACTTATGGATGTTGTTGCTGATGATTCTGTGATGCAGTCCATACTTATTGACATTTTTTCATTGATTCGACCGTTTTTTGATTCGTTTCCTGTATTGGCACTGTCTGTTAATCCATTCGGACTGTTTTGTTCAGTTACTTGTGATTGTGATGAAGAGCTTAATACTTGCATTTCCCACATTTGTTCCTGTCGGATGTCATCATGATAGTCCTGAAAATAACAAAAAATTTGTCTTATAGGAACATTCGGGCATTGAAAACTAATTTGAATGTATTCAGGATAATTAATACTGGCCCTACGATAGAGCTTTGTGGTATGCTGGATTTGTTGTTTTCTTATATTGTCTTACCTCGTGTATTAGTGAAAACTCTAGACAAAAGATATAGTGAAGATTTGCTGATGGATTGAATAGGTGAACGAATTTGTTTGCAGAATGAGGATTAAGCCTC
>QYTT01079009.1:0-28439 GCA_006980735.1 Dasypogon diadema | reverse complement strand
TCTCCTTTTCTTTTTGCGTTTCTTAGTACGGAGTATTGTTCCAGAGTTGTCACTATCTTGAAGCGCGGTAACATTCTTCGCAGCCGATTGCCAATGTTTCCGATTAATTTTTCTGTATTTCGATGATGTTTTATTACCCAAAAAAGTGCTTTTATAGTTCTTGTATATTCCAAAAATTATATTCCTTATAGGCTTTCCTCTTCTCCGCTCCTGAACAGGTACACTGTAATTGCCCACTTTATATAACTCATCAAATCCCTGTAAAATTTCTTGAAAATCCACATTTTCAGAACTATTCGACTTTGGCACATTTACGGAAACACTAAAGCTACTACTGGCTATATTTTCTGGCGTGGTCAGATCACTAAACCTGAAACAACTCAACGAAATGCACAGAATTACTAAAATTTCGTTGGCCATTGTTGTCGCGACCTGAAGCGTTACTCTGAAGCGAACATTCGCGCTCTTCTGCACAAAATGCAAGCGCTTTTCAAGTGCGTTTGATTTTATTATGTAAAAAGTTGAAGTAGTGGCATTAAACAGAACAAGATCAAGAAGACGGGATGCTGCAAGTATTACTAATGGTCTTCTCTATGTAATAAGATAATATAACTGTGCACCGGAGCTATTTTCCCGTCTTAACCGGTCAAAGTAGGCGCATCGCCAACTAGTGCCTACATCATCTGTTGCCTGTTTTTGTTTTCTAGTTAGGAAGAACATCTTCTGCTAGACTAAAGATAACACTAGTCGACCTGGTGTTCTAATGGCCCAGTAAATAGTCTTTCAGTTGTAATTGGAAGAAATCAATAAGATTACTCTACTTTTCTTTACTGCGGTTTGTTTTTACTCGTTTTCTGTAGGTTAAGTTCACCTGGTCCGTGAGAACAAAAGACACAACTGGGTATTTCTTTACAGTTCGTAGTTAATTGTTTAAAGGTGGAAAATTACCTGAACCCACTTAAAATGGAATGTAAACTAAATCAGTTCTTATATCCTTGATCTCTTTTCGAATATCACGCAAGATATACAAACTTCCCTAAGTCATTCACGGCAGTCTTTTCAACTGCAATCCTCTCGTATCAAATTATTTAAACAAATTGCCAATTTTTAAATATCGCTTCAAATCAGCAGCGAAAATCTATGAAACTAGACTTTTTCATATTCCGGGTTAGCATTTCTAGTTGAAATTTGCACCCACAGAAAAAAGCGAATTGCTCGAAAAAGTAGACCGAGCTATTCGGATCGGAGTTTTTCTTATCGGCTCTGAAGCAGGGTTGCCGCGAACTTGGAAGAAATACGTAGCAAATTTTTTCCAAAAAATTTATCCAAATACAAAAAAAGTCACAAATTTAAAATTAAACTTCTTAGGACTTATTTTAGGTTGAGTACTTCTACCTAATAATAATGCTCTAAACGCACAGAGCTACTAAATGTTAATTAGCTAAATTATGATTAAGCGCTAAATAACTAATCATTAGGAAAGTGGTGACACACAGCCGTATCCTTAAAACTAATAACAATGCAATTGAAAGAGGGGGCCGGTCAAAATGACCGGTTTGGCAGTTTAAGTGTTAATTGAGAAGATCAGCTGTGTTAGTGTCAAACTGATTTTGGATCAGAGCAAGATTTTGTAATTATATTTCGCAAATTGGATTCCTCAATACCAAGAATTGATACTGAGAAAATATTATTACAATGAAAAATATTTAAACAATAAAATACTAAGAATTTCACTTTGGAAAAATACACTGCACACTTTACCTCTCGGGCTAATAACACTTGGAAAGCTTGCTCAGTTCTAAATCGTTTTGACTTGTCTAATGACGGAAAATTTTTGATCATTAGTGTAAGTTACTAATGAAGCATTTTTGGTTCATTAGGCGGCCGTAATTATGATTAGTACCTGACACACAGGGCCTTAATCATTCATTAGTACTAAATATTAATTAAGGCGTGCTGTGTGTCTAGCGTATAAATCTCCTTTATCATGAAAATTACTTCGCTTTCACCTCTTTTGTTTGATTTGGTGGGTTTTTGCATAATACAAGTAAAAATTTGAGCAAAAATTGTGATGGCATTGAAAACTTTATTCTAGTTTTAATAAAATGTTTGGTAGTTAGTAGTAAGATTGTAAAAGACGTAGCATAGTACCATTTAAAATAATTAAAAAGAAAATTTTGCTACTATGGTGGCAAAGTGGTAACTCTGGTCTGAAGGAAAAATTTTTACCCCGATGGACTGGACTGGACAAGTAGTGCTGGGACTTCTACTACATATATAGTAGATTTCTTGCCTTTTTCTATCTGAAAGTCTGCTACTTTTTATTGGAAAGGTCGATAATCTGCTACTTTTAATTCTGAAGAACAAGTCGGAACTTTGTTATCCAACTTCTTTTTGCTCGTGTGAAGAAACTTCAGGACAAAACCGACTACTAATTTCTACTGCGTTTATCAGAGACCATTTGTTACTTTTACTCATTCACCAAGTCCCAGCATTGGCTATAACTTTCCTATACAACATTTTAGTGTAGATTTCACAGCAGCTCAAAGCTTCAATTCGAAAAATAGAACATGAAGAAGAATCATATGGTCATTCCAGGAAAGGTGTCAGAGTGCAAATGTGATGAAGTTACGTGGAACGGTAGAACCAACTCTCTAAGGCCAATATAGATAGTGTAAGGTTACAGACCTGAACTGCATACTCAAGCAGTGGGCTCATAAACGAGCACTGACTTATTTCTATGGTACATACCTAAAAGTTTTCTAAAGTTGCAATACGACGAAACTTTTGAACCTACTTTTGCTAAACCCACCACAGAATTCCCCATGACTGTATGAAATATCAATAGAAAAATCTAATGGAAAATTCCATTGAAATCGAATGTGGGAATTTCACGAATTACACCAAGTTGAAGTTCAATAGCTAAACTTACAGTCATATGACTTAACTATAAAGCAACAAAATTGTTTTCGTGTGGTTATCGCTTATGGAGATACTTAAAAAGTCATTTTAAAAAATGAAAAATTCTCTCTCGTCTAGAAAAAGTTAGCTAACATATTTTTCTGTCTAAAAGATTTACGAAAATGTATTATATAATGAAATTACCAGCGTTTATCTTAATTAAACTCGCGAAAAGTTACATACCTGTTGTTTTGTTACTTCCGCTTTTTCCTAAATTTGTCATTGGATAACTTAATCGTTGTGCATAAAACATTACCTAACATGTATTTAGATAAATTAAAAACAAATCATGTTATTCATGAATACGTAAAAGTTTAATGCACTTACCACTCGGATCTAAGTGAAAACCAATTTAATAAAAACCACTGGCCATTTACAATTCCGCCAAACCTTTTCTTCACATTTTTGTCAAAAATCTGTCTCGAATTCTCTCATCTTGTTTTCATTCTCAAAAAGGCTCATTTTACACCCTCTAATTCTAAAAAACGTTGCTTAGTTCGTAGTTCATTTCGTTTTCTTTTTCCATGACGATATTTTCCTTGCTTTTGTTTTTCTTTGTAAAATGTACGATTTTTATCTATTTTTAATATTGTAAAATGTACGATTTTTATCTATTTTTAATATTGATAAGGATAGCGTTTTTCCATCGACTGAGAAATCATCAAGTGGAGTATGCACAATTATATGAGTCTGTGCTGTACTGAAATATGTTAAGACGTAACTAAATTGTTAATTCTTTTGTTAGTCTGCAGTGCCGCTCCAAATTTGTTAAACAATCTCTGAGCATATTCAATTAGCATAGCGAACTTTTCTTTAGTAATGCTAAAGGTGTTAGTCTAATAGGATGAAATTTTTCAGAAAAGCCTACCCCGGCATGAGTGGCGCTTTCCTGGAATTCTTGCTTCCATTCTCCATTTATGCTCGAAAGATAGCAATATCTGACAAAATGCAATGCCCTAGAGTTTGCGAAGCCATGGTTTGCAATTAATTTTTTTATTAGTAGAACATGGATTTCCAGTAACAACAGCATAATCGAGTCGTTGGGGACGACACAACTCATTCCCCGTACTCCGAAAATCAACAACCTGGTGCTGAAGATTATCGTCGAACTTCTCAGGTACAAGATTTCAAAATCTAAAACAAATTTTTTGAAATTCAAATTTTGTGTGGAGATAAGCGAAATAAGAAGCAACTATTGCACCGCGATTTCTGGAAATCAAGAAGTCGCCGAGTCTGATAATTTCGCAAATTGTGTTCAAGTGGTCTACAAAATCGTCTAATAGGCCAGCAGGTCTGTCAAGATATACCTGCACATAGTTTGCGTGGATGTGAGCTTTTGAATATACAAACTGAAAAGCAGAGGATTAAGAATCGATCGCTGAGGAATACCGTATATTCTTACCTACCTCTTGGTAGGGCCGTAGATATACAATCTTTCACCTTAATATGCTGAAAGCTGTTGGACAGGAAATTTTCAATTAAATATAGTAAATATTTCCAAATCATTCTAATACGCTTTGATCTTCTAAGGGTGGCAACGCTGATCCTTATCCCCTTTATGAGTGATGCCTTTATGAATAATATACATGAAGGCGGAATAACAGACGCAGAACAATGAAGCAAATTATATAAGTAATTCTTATATTTTTATATTCTCTTTTTTGTATTGCAACTCTTCCCATATACCTACTGTTTAGTATTCGTCTTATTATTTGGTTATTTTGTGATACTGTCCGAATAGTTTTTATTCCCAAATTGTTTACTTTTATTGTACTACATAAAATTTTAAATCTTTTGTATTTATGTATGGAATAAATGAATGATTGATTGAATGACTAGTTAATCTGTGCCCTAACAAAGAAATGGAAATTCTTATACCACTTAAAACTTTATACTCAGTGTATTTTCTGCAATTAATTGTTTGCCAAATAAATACAAAACAAAGCGGGATTAATTATTGCCCTAATATTCATCACACACTTGAACTCTTGGCCCAATTAAAGAAAAAATTCACTTTAGTTGACTAGTAAAAGTTTTTCGAACATTAATTAATTGTGCGCCTCACGTGTTGGAATTGTAAATTAGAAGAACCATCGAACTTTCATTTTTGTATACATGGATTTTATTCAATAAATTAAAGAGAATAAATTAAATATTTAATTTAACTTATGCTAAGTGCGACTAAATACTACCAATCCTTTTCCACCCAAATCGGACTGGATGGGTAGTCTCGGTGATGAGAGTAGACAACAGGAATAGGTGCTGAATAAGCAGCAGCATGAGTGTGTGCAAGTGACCTAGACAGAATTTGTCCAATTGCCAAAATAAGTAGGATGACCTGAAAAAACAAGGAACAGTTCAATGTACTCCAAAGTCAAAGTCATTTAAGAAAAAGAGATATGAAGCAGAAAGAAGGGTGTAGGATTTTTTGAACTTCCTTGAGAGTGAATAACTCCATGAAGTAAATAGAGAGGATTATGAAGATGGTACCGTTTGGACCAGAATTTTGTTAGATAGCCAGAAAAATCAGTAAAAAAGGAGAAACTAATACGTTAGGCAAACAGTTATCCAGTATATAGAAAAATAATAAAAGAAATTTAGAAAATAGAGTTAATAACTTACGCCTACTCCAAGACCCTTCAGTGATACCACAGTGAGGGCAGCAAGAAGTGTTGTAATAACTCCGACAACAAAAGCTGCAGGTACAATTGCAAAACTAATCCTTTTCAAGAAGTGATGACCAAATGTGCGACCCTCTAAAAATACCACAATTAGCAAAAAAATAATCCTAGAATTTTTACTCCTTGAGGCACATACGAACGACATTTGTCTCACTGGAAACGTTTTCACTCTCACAAGATGCAAATCTGCAAGCACAGCACAAAAGGACGGAGACAATAACTATTTTTTCCACAAGTTCCATTTTGTTCAAATTCAAGTGCAAAGGTAATTAGGAGCTTAACCTGAGTTGATTACTCGGACGCGAATCGAATGCAATTGTCCGAAAATTTTTCACAGCCATCGTTTTTTATTCAAAATGAAAAGCGGACCTTATGGTGTGCTGGTTGTAATTGTCGTCTTCCTCACGACATTTTAAAAAGTGTGACACGGCAGCATTCAACCAACATTTGAACATTTTTGGCCAGTTATGGCACTTCGATTGATTGTTTTCGGCTCGAAATGATACGAGCCAAGAATTACAATTATTGAAGTTGTCGAAGGTGCCTGTACTTAACCTAAAGGTGCACGAGAGCTCGTCCAGAATACCTTAAAAGAAGCCTGCACAATTGTTTGCAGCTTATCATTAATAAAAGAACATGAAATTGGATCAGTTGCCATCTTTGGGCGTCATATAACTGCAGGTGGTTTTGACTATTATCACTTCCTGCGAAAAGTAAGAAAAGTGTCTGTCTTAATGGTACCAAAAAAGTGGAGAAAACTATTTCGCTTTCATTTTGTGAATTTGCAGAAAAGTTAGGTCTGGCTTAACTTGAGTACACAACAATTGAAGTAGTGAAGTGTCATTTACCCATGGATTTTATTTGTACTCTATAATTACTTGTTGGTACTTGTATCTAACTATTTAGAGTTGTTTCCTTTTCTGCTTAAGAGTGCAGTGGCACATTCTTTTTAAATGGGAATTTCTTACTCACAAAATATTCTTTGAATCCTTCTCGAATTATTTTCTTATAAGTTCTAAAGTCTAAATAGATAATATTTGTTGGAAATGCTAAACTTCAAGGAATTAAGTAGCCTAAACGTTGAACATATTGAGAACATTGAACTTGTAATTTGCTGATCAATTCCAGTTGTTGCTTATGCCGGAACTTGGAATTTTATGAATTAGAAAATTCTGTGGGCTTATTGCTCCACCAGCTCCCGACCGTGCTGACCATGCTGAGGTCCCCAGAAAAATATGCCAGAATTAGGATTAGAAAGTGGCGGGCCTACCATAGCCTATGCACTGCGGCCTGCAGTCATCATCACTCTTTCAAGAAAAAGCAGTATCCTTCTGAAGAAAATGTTCTCCAAGTCGTGAAACCTACATCGGCTTTCAGCTCTATAATTTTCATTTTTATATTCTCTTAATTTTACTAATCGTATATGTAATAATTACACTGCTGTGCAGTAGGAGAAAGATGATTTATTAGATAACCCATATTTTCAAATTGCATTATATACAGTGTTCCAATCACTAGTGCTTTGCTGTTTATCACATGATTCCTGGAAGTGACATTAAAAAAAATTGCTTACCCCCTTCCTCCTTTCCTTTTTTGCGCACTCCTACTTCTCTTCTGTTGGAAACTATGAAAACTCAAAAGTAAGAAATTAGTAAATCTTGTCCGCCATCTTGGATTTGGAAAATCTGACCTGGGATTCGTGATCAGGGATCCCCAAAACCCCCGTACACCAAATTTGGTGCAAATCGGTTGGTTTTCGAAAAATCGTCCGCCATATTGGGTCTGCTATCTTGAATTTCGCAAATCCGACCTCAGATTCATAATCAGCGACCCTAAAAACCCCCGTATACCAAATTTGGTACACATCGGTTGATTTTCAAAAATTCCACACCATATTGGAATTTTGACTGCCATATTGGGTCCGCCATTTTTGATTTTGTCAACCTACCACACCAACATTTTAGGGGCCTCTATCAGCTACAGTTTGAGTCAAAAAACGACCCGATCGAAATTTTGTACGGTATTTAGAACTTTAATATAAAATATCAGATTCTTTAAGCACACAGAAGTAGGTGTTGTCAAGAGTCCCCTTAATATTTAAGAAGGCGTAAGAATATTACGATGGATTTTTCTCCCTGGTAGGCATGTTGTTGTGGCTATAAGAGTGTGCTCTCTTCCTGAGAAGAAAGAATTCAGATATTACGACGAACTGCCTTATTTACACGCAGAATTGAGTCCAGGTTGATATGAAAGTGCCCCAAATGAACAAAATTGGAGAATTTGACTGGATGTAATCAATTCGTTTACAGGCAATTATATTCCGCTCAGTTGATAATATGTTATCCGTTCATAGAGTTTTAAAATAGACCTACATCCCTTTCAATAGGCGGCCAGCAGTATTGTTACCACCAAGCAGGACGTTGATAAAGCAACTCGAGTTTCGGACTTTTTCCTTGCAGGTGAGTTCTTGAATAATGCTACTAATTTCGATTTTTTCGATTTTCAATATCAATAGCATGTGCATATGTAGGATCAAGTTAGAACTGGATTTGTATAGCGGCTTAAAAAGTCACTACACCTACGGATTCCTTCATCTATTTCCTCATCAGAAATTATAATTTTTTTTAATAAAATATTGCATATGCTTTTAGATTAGAGTACGGTTTAGAACTGATAACCTTCGCAGTGGGATAACATAAAAACACCTGTGCAAGAAAATTCCACCACACTAAAAACTCTCCGCGCCAAAATAGAATGCAAATAATTGGGTCGATATGTAGTCTATTTAAAATGTTGTTACGAGATACCGTAATCTATGTATCTTCGTACTTGTTATCTATCAAACAGTTACAGATCACTATTCCATGAGATTTTCCTTCCTGAAAACAGATTCTGCTTGCAGAGAGGTCTTATGGAACTTGCAGTAAACGCGGCTGCAGTCGCAGTTTGGCTCGGGCTTTATCAACAGCAAGTTCACGGCAAGCAGCCACTTTACCTTGTCTCCGCGTGAAATGAATCCGACTGTAAATAATTGGCTTATAGTTTTTTGTGCTCTGTCCACGTGTGTGCTCACCTACGAAAGTACCACGCCGAGTGCGCGCAAAGCAACCAACGGCTTTAAGGTTGCAGAAAATGCAGAAAAAGAACCGGCTTCAGAAAGATCGTCAATCCGAAATCCGTCAGCATACATTCGGGCGTCGATTCCCGATCGCATTTTCCAGTGCGTTGGAAAGCTACCCCTGATTCGCTGCATTAAACTATTCCTTCTGCAAAGGATGGAGGGTGGTCCTAATTTCCGCAACACTGGGAACCTAACCAAAGACTTCTTGGACCAGTTCGTGTACAACGATCACAACTTCCCAAGTTTGTTTGATAAGAAGTATGCCAAGTACACTGACGTCGAACTCAACCGAAAATTGCTCAGAAACATGAAACTGTTCTTCAAAGGTCGGGACATAAAGCTACACTTCCTACCTGGTGTACTGCTGCAGGTACTGCCAAACACCGAGGACAAAATCCACGTTTCTTTTAAAAAAGGTAAGAAAAGCAGTCTCCCAAATAGGCTTGGAACATGAAATAATGTATACACCTGTACCCCCTTTACTTTTCCAGATGCGAGTGAGCACAGGAGTCGCAAAGCGTACAAAAAAATGATTCAAATGGCCGTACCCGTCATGCTTATGCCGGCAATTCTGCTTGGGAGCTTTCTACCTTTTATGATACCTGCAATTAAAATGGCGGCGATAATGTCGACTATGGTGAATAATGGAGCTCTACTGGCAGCTGTGATATACGCGGCTCGAACTGCAGCAATGAACAGCGAGCAACCCGTCCATTATTCATATCCTGGGTACCACTAGCTTCATGGAGATGTTGTGCAATGTAATTAAAAGTGCATTGGTCTAATGACCTTTATTAAACCCTTGTGCAAATTTGGACTCGCTCGCGGCACGAGTTCAGAATTTACAAAATTAAAACATTTCTTCCAGTTTTCTTTTAGTTTTACTCAGAAAAATAGTGGAAGGGCGTCTGTTCGTCAAAATTCCTAAGATTTTGGTACAATAAGTATCTCAGCGAAGAAACAGATATGTAAGATAATTACAAAACGAAATTCAAGAAAGATCGAAAGATTTAAAAACGAAGTCAATCCTTTATTAATATAGAGATTAGTCGGGAACTAGTGAAATCCTTTTGCTTTACCTATAACTGCATGAATTCCTATAAAAATTTCATCAGCATCATGAAGTAACCTTTGCACAGAATCTTTAGATGGACCGATGTTCACGTATCTA
The DNA here is from genome assembly GCA_006980735.1 of Dasypogon diadema. Lineage (NCBI taxonomy): Eukaryota > Metazoa > Arthropoda > Insecta > Diptera > Asilidae > Dasypogon > Dasypogon diadema. The sequence goes on along the minus strand of QYTT01079009.1, from coordinate 18,505 downwards.
GAGTGAAGAAAAACCGAATACCTAAGGTTGTCCTCGAAGGAAATCACGAGGCTGCAGTTGGACAATTTGAAAGGAAGTAGCACAGATCTGCAGACACTTGCACGGAGCCAACTTTCTTCGATGTCAGACGGAGGAAGTCGATTGATGGGATTCTATGGTAAGATGGTAGAAAGACTCACAGATTGGAGGGTAATAGATCGGACAACATTGTCGCTAATATGCGAACTCTGAATTCCACATAACCTCCAATTTTAACAAAATCCCCATATCTATCTTTGTCAACGGGTTGAACATTTCAAACTCTCCTAACTTGAACATTTTGGGAGTTCCGGTATCCGGGAACCTTTTTTGATCTAGCGCTTATTTACAAGACTCAAATCAGACTTAGACTTATATTTATTTCACACATTTGCCTGCCCAACTGCAGGACGAACTGCATTGTCCACGTTAGATAGAGTCGGAAAGAAGTCTTTCAAGCTTATTTACGAAGAGACGATCACCTCTAAAATCGATTCTGTGTGAGCACAGGCGCAATGTTGCATGCTTTACGCTCTTCAATGGATATTGTTGCAATGAAATCCTTGGTCTGATTCCTTGTAGATGAATCCCTGCGCGCGATACCCGCGCATCGAGCCGTCTTCACCCTTTCACGTTTGAGACACAATTTAGCGGAACAGTGAAATTCCAGGAACTCTTCTTCAGCAGAACAATACGAATGTGAAACAGTCTACCATCTTCTGATTTCCCCCAGGACTACAGGCCGCAACTGTTCACGAGAAATGTACACCGACATCTTCCCAATTCCTTTTCTTCCTTTCCTATTTTCCTTTTCGGCAAAGGCGCTGTACCTACTATAGTATCATAGGTTATCCCCTGAGCTTTGGCTACACCGTAAAAAAATACATATTATGTCACCGTAATTGAATTCTAAGCGTTCTCTGCCACGTGTACCGTTTTCTTACATGAGAATGTTACAGGTAATTTGAACGTTTATGGGAGAGCTACTCTCCAAAATTAAAATCTGTTAAATAAGCAGTGGCGTAAATAACGCCCCCGCAGAGGGGGGGGGGCGCAGCAAAGCCAGGGGCGCCATCAAGTCCCTTGATGAAAATGATAAATTAAGTGGAGACGGATGTTTGCTTCGAAATAATATAACGAAACGCAAGGCAAAATGGTCCTATTATAAATTTTATGAAAAACGAGGAAGATCCAAATTTATTTTTAATAAAAACTTAACAGTTTATTTCAGAAAAGGTTATTGTTTTTATAAACTTAAAAATTCTCAAAATATAATAAAATACATTTCGAGTATTTATAGTTAATGACAATTTTATATTTGTCACGACGAGTATACACGTCAAACACACTTAAGAGGTTAAAAAACGCTTGCGAGTGAAATTTATTACGAAAATGTTAATATTGTTAATACGAAGGACCAAGACGGGTGAAAAATAGCAGGGCGCTTTCAAAAATCTGCGGGGGGGCGCTCGTACTCTTAGTTACGCCACTGTAAATAAAAAGATTCATTTCCCTTTTCCACTATATATTCGAGCTTCGTGTCCCCTTAGAGATATAATGTACTTTTATATAACAAATTCTTGAGCTTTTATGCACACCTATATTTTTAAAATTTCAATATTCGTATGTACATAAATATGCATTTTAACCTAAGAAGAATTTTCACCTTAATTCCATTACTGCAGTAACCAATTATTTTTTCTTACCAGAATTGTCTCACTTAATTAAATATACGCAGGTCATATCACATCCATATGCATGAATTCATAGATCACCTCGACTGAAGAAGATTTAGTCATACTTTCATAAAATTATGGGAATTATATGCAGCACGGCCAAAGTCACCTTAGTCCAGTTTTCCTTTCACAAAAAAACACAATTTAACATTTTCAAACGCATCGGGCGCATTGGATGTGGAAAAGGTTTAAGATTTGTCTCGAGGTAATTTATATGTGACAATTTTCGGGGGCAAGGGGCAGTTGTATATTTTTCATAAAATGAGAACATTATTTGCAAATTTTCACAATATAATCTGAATGTAATTAATTGCTCTGATTGGAGAGATGGCACACTTTCACGGCTTGTGATTTGTGTATAAAAAGAGCACAAAATAAAGTTACGGCTGTTTCCAGTGCTAATGATGATATTGTTTTCATAAATTCAACCTTCATTAGAACATGAGACGAAATAGCGGGCATTATCATAATAATAATATTAAAAACAAATATAATTCTGAAATTCTGAAGTGATACTATGAAACTCATTACCATGAATTTAACGATATTACGCTTCTCCATGTTTTATTAATTTACTACCCCTCTTGGGAGAAATTCGATGTTAATTAAATAAATCATCATCGGAGAAATGAATTTGTAATATCCACTAACGATTTTTTCACTGTACAGGGCAATTTTCTGCATTAAGATAATATATTACGCAAATATGCTAATAATATGTTCATTTTATCGAGAATTGCTTCACAGACTACCTGCAAGCGAATTTCACATCAATATGCCCTAGAAAGTGTTGAATTCTTTTTGTGAACAGAAAATTGGACTACTGTGGCCATCATAGTATTGGTGAGGAGAACACACTTAGGATGACTGAGGGATTTTATGAGACCATCACAGCTCAGCTACATTTATCAGGATCTTTTGGAAAAGAAAATTGAATGTTATTTTTTCAGTGCAATTATAATTTTTCCAAATTTTCCGAAGATAGCTAACTGAAAATAGTTGCAGATAATTAAAACAGAGGTGGCAAAAGCAAACCGCGAAACGTATTCAATATTATTCTCTAACTGAAACGTTATTTTTCTGTTTTATTAAAAAGATAAATTTTTGAAAAAGAAATCAGCTAGGCTGTAAGCGAGGTACGAAGCCTTCGCGGGTCACTAGTTTTCAACCCTTACCTTAAATAAAAGAAAACAAATATAAATACTCAAGGTCCAAAGCTTCTGACCCAAGCAGTGTCCAAAAGTGTTACAACATAGACACCCTGTGTGTCAGGTATTAATCATAATGACGGCCGCATAATGAACTAAAAATGGTTCATTAGCAATTTGCAATTTTTCCGCTATTAGGGCTTAATGAGATTAAAACGACCTTAAGGACGGTTAGGTGTTATTTTTGGAGAAATACCGTATAAATATTATCACCAAAAAAACAAAACCAATAAATAATAATAATAAGTGAGGAAAAATTGAAAATTATTATAACACTTTAACCTCTCTAAAAAGGAGTGAACTAAAGAAAAGAATATTAAAAAACTGAAACAGCTATGCATAAATTACTGCTAGAAAGCAATCAGAAGTTCCCTGAATGTACTCAATGAATTGGCTCTTTGTATCTACACTTATACGCAATAAGACCTATGGGGTGGTTGAGATAGATCTACATATAAAAGTGTGAAAAGCAGGGGGCCTAGTATTTAACCTTGAGGGACCCCGCCAAGTAGAGGTAATCTTTGAAAATTCGGGACCACTTTTAATAATTTCTTCAATGTTGGAAAGCAACACTCTTCGTTTGAACAGAGGCTATATTTTATTCAATTTTATGAAATACCGATTAGTTTAACTCGCAACTTTGGGGGTATTTTGGGACGTCAAACACATCACATTTTTTTCTTTGTTTTCAACCATATATGATGATGATACCTGTGGGGTATCAAATAAAAGTATATTAAATGAGTAACCTAAATATATAAAATTTATCAATATATCATAGTAATAAAAATAAAATGCAAAATGTAGTAAAGGCATTCTTTTAAAAAGGATTTCTTCAAACAGGAAAAGTTTATTGAAAGTGCATTGCTCCTTTCGCTTTTAAATTCGTAGTTTAAAGGGCATTTGTTTCGCTTTTTACGCAAATAGGCGTAGTTAGTTAACAGACAGAAATTACTAAATTGGAGTTCGATTTTAATGATTTGTGTTTGAATTATTTTTAGACCGTAGACCTCTGTAAATCCAAAGGTTGTAAAATTAATTTCATTGTAAATATTTGCTCTATGTAGTAAGTAGGCATTATGATGTAAAAAATTTTCTTATTTTAATGTCTAGATATCCCGCGTGTTTTGAAATAGAGACACAGGCTTATTAGAAAGCCATAATCACTGGGAAAACGCTTTGGGTGAGGCCATGATTTCTGAATGCCTGTTGAAGCTAATGGAGTTATTAATAGTTATTATTATTTTGTCAGGTATTAGATCCACTTAAACTGTGGGAAATCTCTAAGCTGCCAGATCTCAGAAACTCAAATATGTGAGTAGTACCGTTTGTCCAGATAAGTGTGGATGTCTGGTAGTGATTTCAAGAATGAAATAATGAGTGATAAGGGTGCAGTAGATTATTCTTTGTAAGATATTTCTAAACTTGCCAAACTAACAATTTCTGGGAAACTTCCGGCAGGAATCTGATGAGGCTTATGGTTTACAATCATTAGGAGACGAAGTTGAACTTTTTTTGAGTAGGAATAACATTTGCTATCTTCTAAATATCAGAAAATACACATACAAATAGTGAATCACCGATCAATGACAATTTTAATACATCTTGACGATATACCATCCGAGCCAGCCAATTGCATTCAATTTCATGGAGAAGATGGAATTCAAAACGTCATTGTAATCTACTCCTTCAAAATCTAAGAAAGGGAGGGACTCTTAAACCATAAATCCGGCTAAGGACGGTAAAGATTTATGTTTTTTATCGGCAAAGTGTGCATTAAATTTATAAGGGTTACACTTGTCCTCACCATAAACTCCAGCATTATGGAGATTTCACCATAAAGCTTTGTGTTTCACATCCATCCCAAACTTCATTTTATGGTATACATACCATACACATTTTTTAAAAGGTTGTTCTAAAATAATTTCAATAAAAAATTTATACTATATTATGTCCAAATCCAACAACACCACAAAGAATGTATGTAAGGTTTTACACAATCTTAAACACTACATAATAAGAGCTAGTTGCTACCCTGGTAACCAACCCACCATGAACTAAGCAATGAGCTCATATCGAGCGCTTAGGTGAAGTAAATGATTATTTTTGTTCTAGAGCTGGAACTAAACTCACGGAATAATGTCAATGAGCGTTGGTTAGCAGGGTAATTACACAATTTATTCACATCACAATGAGGGCTGGGTCTATCTAATCATATAGGCCGTTGCAGTTATTTTCAAATAAATAAAATAGTGTGAAATACAATATTTTAAAAATAAAATACTCTGTTGCTTCCAAAATTAATCTAACTTATGAGTAATACGGGCCTCCTTCCGTTCTTCTTCATTCATGTCTACGTCATCCCAGCCCCAAACGTGCGTCTCATCTTCGTGATGGTCACACTTCCTGTTCAGCTCCATTATAAGCTCCTCTGTTTTCTTAGCTTCAATAGCATACTTGTGACTTCCATCTCCGGTACGAGCAACGCGTTTTTGAATCATTTCATCGGACACCGTTTTCAAGTCATAAGCCCATCCTACGTTCAAGGTATTATAAAAAGGAAAAATAAGTTTGCCTGGAAAAATTACCAATTTTGGCGAAAAAGTCGATCACCGCAGTTGAAAAATTAAGTGAATAGTCGCCGAGTTCAGCTGCCTTGTAATCCCATGGGAACACATGGTGATAGTTGTGCCATCCCTCTCCGTAGGCCAAAATAGCAACCATTTTGTTGTTGGTGGAGGAAATGCTTTTATCATATGGTTTCATTCCCCACATGTGTGCAGCGCTGTTAACAAGCCAAGTGAAATGCAAAGAAAGAACCCACCTTAGAATGGAACACACGTAAAAGCAGACACTCATTCGGGCGCCAAGCAAGAAGTACGGCACCAAGGCAGGAATCACGAAGCAGAACAGTGGCATTAAGACCATGTAATGCCTGGAAAGACGACCAAATGAATTCATCCTAAACACTGCGTTTCTAATTAGTTACCTCTTCTGGAACATTACTATTGGATCAGCTTCCAAGTCACTCATGTCAACTGCTTTTCCCTTATTACGGACATCTGGATGCTTCTTAACGAGCAACCAGCCTACATGACAAAAGAAGAATCCCCGTTTGGAATTATGTGGATCAGCGTGAGTGTCAGTAAATTTATGGTGCACCCGGTGGTCCCTAACCCATTCATATATACTATTTTGGAATGCAATAGTCTGGCAAATCATCAGGAACAATCTCAGTTGCCATTTGGCTTTGTAGGCTCGGTGGGCCCACAGACGATGAGCTCCAGCTGTAATTCCAAAGCCTCCTAATATGCCCACAACATGACCTGAAAGTAACAAAAAAATGTTAATTTGTATAGTAAGTTACTCGTTTTACATCTTAAACTACCAATATAATTATTAGGATATGTATTTGCGGGTCCTACCTGTGCCCGCGATTAATTAAAAATCTTTGATCCTACTTAACGCGAATACGATACTGATAGAGTCAAGGCGGGTACTAACGGACGATTCAACACTAGAGTGATCATTTTCAGAATTAAAAAGAGTGTTCATACGTTTCAGGTATGTACGCTATAATTGTCAACCAAGGTGAGAAGAGTAGCTCTGTCATGGTGAATATTGCTTCTTATGTATTGAAACAACCTAAGCAGAGCCGTGAGAGTGCTGTGGCCCCTTCGAAAGGTGTTCTGCTTAGCAGAAAACAAATCAAACCTCTTAAGGTATTAAAATATCTGTGACTGAATAAGCGTGTCCAAAACTCTAGACAGGAAAGGTAAAATGCCAATATGCCTGAAATCCGAAAGAGGGAAGAAGAAGAAGAATCCTTAGGGATCGACAATACTTTAACGACAATAATTTGGACGGATAGCCTCTCTTCCAGTTGCATCATTCAGCGTATTATTTCTATCTCTGTTGTAAGCTGGTCGTTAGTTCTAGTGTTAATTCAGTGCAACAAGCTGTCATTTACCAGATTTTGTAAATATTAATAGCGGACCAATATACATAGCAAAAAAATTAATAGCAAAGCATATTTCCTATAAACAACAATCAATAGATTAAAATTCAGTTGTCATTGAAATGTATACTCTAAAATTCGATTTTTCTCATAATCAGACCTTCAGATATGATTTATTAAGCTAAGAATTTGAACAATTTTCGATCAATAATTTATGGTTTAGTTTAACACAGCAACAAAGGAGTTAACACTGACCCTAGCTACCCAGAGAGAAAAAAATCGTAGGGAAAAGTAGCCAATCGAAATCTAAAATTCTATTCAAGAATCTACCATCAGCCAAATAATTAAATTCCTTTCTAAAGGAATTTCTTTAAGCAAAAAATTTGTAAGTAAAAACCTTTTTAAAAGGCCTGCCTAAAATCAGTTAATACATATTCAAAGCATATCGCGAATAAAGCCTCATCGCCACCAATGGGTATTCAAATTGCGTGCACATAATAATAACACACATAGATACTCGTGGATCGCATTTAGTTACGAATTCAAAATTAGATGAGAACTTCCGTTGAAAGCGACCAATTCATTATAATTTAACTGTCAGCGTATTTCTTCCCGGTAATAAAAGCCAATCACTGAAAATTAATTCCAAAATTATAAATTATGCTCAGAAAGTAAATTATTGAAAATTTAAAAAAAAATTAACATTTCCGGCTTTAAAAAATAAAACTTTCATGTGGCAGCCCTCTGAAGGAATTGGCCGATTTGGTTAATTTTCTGTCAGGATATTTAGATTATACTAAAGTGCTTGCGTGCTGAATTTTATACATCTACTTCGAAGCGTTCTCGTTTTAGAAGGAAAATATCGATTTTTTATTTGACATAGCTGGAGGTTTCATATGGCAATCCTATGAAGGAGTTGTCCACATTGGCCCATTTACGAATTTGATCTTTCACTTTTAATAAAGTATCTGTGTACCAAACTTCAAGTCTCTAGATTAAGGCGTTCTTGAGATAACTGGCGGACAGACAGACAGACGCACAGGCAGACAGACGCACAGACAGACAGACGGACGAAATTAAAAAAACTGCCGCATCTGTTTGCTATTATATTAGCTTTTGTAACATGTAACACGACAAATCCAGCTGATTTATAGATAAAATACAAAAGCTATTATTTTGCAACTTGCAACATTTTAGTGACTTCGCAAGTACAATTCTTGTCAGTAGAATTTCCTCAGCCACTGGTATCCCCCAAATGAATCGTCGTGTCCTGTGCAGGATTTGAACCCACGCCAGCAGGGCAGAAAAGCTGCAGACGTGTGCCTCAACCTGCTCGGCCACCGGCGTGGGTATGGTACGAAAGACACCAAAGACCATAGATCATGTACTATAGGTGTGAAAGGGCAAAACTATTTAAATTTTCTTTGTGGAATGAGTCCATAGAGAAGAGTGTTGTCTCCTTTTCTGCAGCAAAGGGAGGTGTTATCTCCTTTTCCGTAGAATTACACAGTTACCTCCTTACTCTCTGCATGGGCATTCACGTCATTGGTTATGCTTGGCGTTGGTGGCGACAGATAAGTTCATGTTTACTATCGCTGATATCATAAGAAATGCTCTCCGAATGGTGGCAGGCTGGTGTAAGGAACAAGCCAGAAACGATAGGAAGACAAAGGATCTGAAGCTTGTTTTTTTTGTTTTCAAAACGACGGAGCTCTATGCCACTACGTAAATTGCGTGAGAAATCAATTAAATCAACGTTTTCCAGACAGTGTGGATTGGGTGCGGAGGACCAATAGCCTGACCTCCAAAGTCCTCGGCTGACCTTTATGAAGAATTTGTATACTACAAAGAACATTTTTCCTCGTCAGAATTACAAACAAAATTGACCGAAATAAATGAAAATATTCGAGAAAGTAGAGAGATGTTTCGAAAAGTAAGGAGAGAAATTTTACCGATTTGATTGTTTTTATTCTAGTTGGTTTACTTGATTTTATGACTAAGAAAATTTATAAAAAGTTTTACTGAATGAAAGCCAAACAAAATTCAAAAAGTTAATATTGTCTCGTTTTAACGTTCACAGATCCTATCATCCATCTTCAATGAAACACTCTGTGTAATCAACCGGTTGCATTAATTTGTTACAATTTCTGACTATTACTAACACCTTATTCATAAATTTTAAGCGTCTTTCTTGGAGACTGATTGTTATATTAAATTTACTTTATATTATTGGTTGCTCATTTTTTCTTCATGAATACATATTGAATAAAGAGCAGATTTTGGGCAAGTTTTCTCAATGTTCCTCTGTGGAAGATAATTTAAATAATTTTTAAATAGTTGATACACCGATACAGGAAGTTTCTTATGCTGATGGACGGCAATCAAACCGTTTCCGGTTTTCCTCAATTGTTACTTAAGGGGGATAGCAACATCTATCGATCTACTTCAGTCTAAGAGTACAACTATTAATATATTATATACCTATATCTACGAGAATGTAAATATATTTTAAAGGTCTAATAAATAAAGCCAGTGCAGATTTTCAAATAAAACCGATTTCACATCCAAAGAAAAGATCGCAAACCCAAAGTCGAAGTAAATTTATGCTATTAAAAAATGAAAAAAAATTAATTCCAGTTACAGCTAACTTGAAAGGTGCAAAAGGTTTTCGTGTTGCTACAGGCGGAAGCGAATCTGTAAGGTCAAAATTAAGCTATCTTCAATCCAAGACCTTATACTAAAATCGTAGCCCATTTTAATCACTTCACAAAAAGTGCTTAATGGAGATCTACTCTTGTTACAAAAGCCTTTAGTCATTAAAATGCGTTAGATTGTAATTCCCTCATTTATTTATACTATTTTTATTAGTATTTTTTGTTGTTTCGTCCATGAGACGTATCTGGTCCAATTTTAGTAAATTTCTACTTTAGTTCAAAGTTTATCAAGTCAATGTTTGCCAGGCAATATTGAATATTTTCAACTGAGCGATGGTCCCTCATTTTTCTTTACTTTTATTTTCTCTGATCAAGGCATTTCCTTCTGTTTTCTAGAGATATAGCTCAAGAAATTTACGATAATCCATGACTAAAATTAATTTTAGTTGATTAAAACTTTCAGGGGTTAGTCCGGCAAATATTATTAGCCTCGCCCATTTTAATCAGTCTCTGTCCGCAGTCATGTCATACAATTAAAACGAAACCTCTGCACTATAATAAAAAACTCCAACTTGTTTATGCATTCAAAAATATTCATGTCATTTATATTTTTTAGTAGTTTTATCATAATTAAGAATTTACAATATTGTGGTTAAATCAGAAAATTAATTTTTACAGAAAACATTATATTTATGTTTTTTTTTAAAATAAAAAATAAAAAAAGGCAGAGGCCTGGAGGACAACCCTATGATGCACACAGTATAACTTAAGCATAGTACTGAACTGAAGTCATTTGATAATGTTCTTTAAACTAAGGCCCAATTCATTGGTTCAGTCTCAGAAAGGAGATTTCCATAATTGATAGTGTTAAAATCGTGACATGTAAAGATTTGTTCACGATCAGCTGAGCCGCGGCGTGTAGGGTTTTAAATCGACTGTTTTAGAAAGTTTAAACTTTAGCACACATTTTATGCTATAGTGTCAGAAAACAGTTAGTCTAAAAACCATTAGGAAACAGGCCTGACGTTAACTTTCTGGCTAGCTACAACACAGAAAAAAGGAGCAGATGCAAAGACCCAAAACTACAAACCAAGAACATGATATTTTTGAGTACGAGCATTACACTTTTTATGAATGCTTTAAGATAGGAGTGACTGGGCACGAAAATTAAATCCTTGTTAATGGACTTCTATACTTTTTATTTTAAAATGTTCGTTCAAAAAATCAGTTTAAATGTATATTAGTTCTTTTGAGGCAACTTCATGCCTAGTTGTTTTTACTATTTTGGCAGGTGCGTCGGCGTCAAAGAATGCAGAGCTTGGTAGACTACCTTAGTGCATTATGCTCAAGGAGTATTCCTTAAACATCAAATGAAAGTTTTCTTTATATTTTAATCGAGTAAGCATTTAATGTTCGGATGCAGAGAACCTGTTTTGAAAAGATTTATTAATAATGATGAGTAGAAATTATAAACAATGCATTAGTATCGTAGTATCTTATTGAACTCAGAACCCAGTTATTGATAAAATACATTGTTTTAATCTACCAGACTGAATAAACGAGATTCATCCAAAAACATGGAACAAAGTAACAGTAGAGGCATGAATTTAATAAGAAAGTTCCACTTACCCCAACAATACTCCACGATTAGTCTTTCAGTAATTAAAAGGTATGCTCCGTACACTGCAAATAAATGGATGAGAGTGAAGGCTATCACATTTCGCCATACGATTTCCATTTTGTAGGTATCAGTTTTAACTTGTCCAACGTCGAGGGACTGTTTGGTGATCTTTGGCTGGCATTCTGAAGGGGAAGTTGAAGAAGTCTTAGATCGAATAGGAGGCTGCGTCGTCTTTGAATGCTCTGTTTCTAAGGCTGTTTCAGCCAGTATAAATGTGTTCCCAATTAAATTGGGAGCCATTTTCGTTATCTGCAAGAAAAAGGAGAGGAAATTGTCTTAATATAATTAACTAATTGTTTATTTCAATTCTAATTTTAAATGATATAAAGAAATTATCGAAATCTCTGTCTCTCTGTGTTCTGAAAAGTTTTTGAAGCAAATTGAGATTTTATAGGCGGATCTTCTGCATTTATAAATACTTGTAATCAACGATGCCGCACTTTCCCGGGTGAAATTATGTATTACTCCTACGCGCAAGCCATGAATATGTATATGACTGAAGGCAAAATGTGTGGGCTAGCGACGTCCATCGCACATCAACGCCCCACACTGTGGTCAAGTTCAAGAGCAAACACTTACTATTAGTGTAGTTTTCAACGATTTCTGATTCACAGCTGACTACTTTGCAATTCACTGCTTCATTTAATGCTCGAGCGATTCCTTACATAGCACTGGGTCAGTCCACTACGGGTTAATGAATTCATGACTTTTCTCAAGAAAGAAATAACAATGAGAACGAAAGTACTGAACGGTGATTTCATGAAAGGTCTGGGTGCAAAAAGTCCCAGTGAAAATGCATTCATGCAGTTGACACTGGCAATCGTTTTCTTGCAAACCGCGCGGTGAAAGGACTTCTACAAACGTTATACCTAAATTTGCCGTGTCGAGCGAAGAAAACGAAATCTATGCAGATACAATGCATAGTCGGAAATCTCCGTCACCACGTGCTGAGACAATCACCATGATGCATGAATCTCGTCATTAATATTCTATGGATGTCGGCTTCAAAATAATGTGAATTTTTAATTAAAATTTGATCGGGCGGATAATTGCAAAGAATGCGCGTGCTCATTTCAATTTGTGTAATATTTTCTGCAAATATTTATAGTGATGTCTTGCTAATCCGAACCGTCTAATTTTCGAACTGGGTAACTGTCCGGGTTGAGGAATCCAATAATGAAAACGAGAAATATTGGAAATATTTTGAAGGTATATTATATATTGAATACTTCGAAAACATAATTTGTATTACGAAAACCAGAACATAACTGCCATAAAACGAATATACATGATGTCCCGATTTGAGATGTTAATCCTTAAAGCGGTGCTTTCTGGGCTCATTCTAAGGAAACAATTGTATGGGGGAGGGGTACCTACAAGTCAATATTAAATTATAACTTCTAAACCATTGGACATACCGAAACCTAATGGGTGTCGTTTTACAGATAATTCCTTACGCTTTACTTAGATATCAATTTTATTGATGTAGATGTTTCCATGAACATTGCCTTTCAAATATGAAAAATTTTCTTTTTGACCAATAAATTTGAGCAAAAATTCCATTTTACTCAAGAACTTCTTGTACTATTTCTTTTATTTTTTGACATAAATGAATTGCATCAAGCAAACCCGAGATAAGTAACTACTTTTTTTATTGCTTTTATTATGGTTTCTTCATAAATGAATTTACACCAGATGTATTCCTTACGCTCCACGTTCTTGCAACACACTTATCAGCTCAAACATAATTCCAACCTCTTGTTTCCTGAAATTTCTTCTTGCCTAAGTTGTACTCCGGAATTTCCTCCTGAGATTTTAAATAATATCCTTTTCATTATAAGTACTTCAATAGATTTTATTGACTTTCACACATCAACTTTGCCTCATTATATTCAGTATTAGATGTCGTCGAATCATTAGAATAGTACCAAACGGTTAGGCTTTCCCCTCAATTGTGGTAGCATTTTAATGTAGCGAAATAAAATTTGTTAAAAGTAGGTAAAAACTAAAATAATTGCAATTAAAAATAACTATACTATTCGCATTACGTAATATACGTGGTTTTAAAACATTAAAACTGAAGGCAATCGAGATAAGTATTAAATCGGTTGTGTTGAATTGCCGGCCTCGTTAGACCAAGCTGTTCTGGTTTGTTGCGAAATCCAGACATGCTGATACCTTCCTTCTATACCATACATACACCTAACGCATTCCTCCTAGCATTCTTTTCCGCTTAGTGTGCAAGAGGTTCATTGACAATCCATGACCAACATATTTTCCTTAAACACTTGTTCAAAACACCAATAGAACAAGAAAGTTAAGTAAATGGTAAAAGCTGGAAAATTCTGGCTGCAGGCTTGATGCGCTAGCTAAGTTCTACTTAGGATTAATCAAGTGGATGTGCGTAAAACCGCTAAAAAGGCATTCTAGCTTTGCTGCTGCAAACTGGGGCACCACTCAAGAAAACCAGCCGGCCTCTTAGTACTTGAATTACTGTCTAAACTCTAAAGTACAATCGCGTAAAGCTTCAGTTACAAACAAAATAGGTATTGCATTTGGTGCTTAAGCTACTCCGCACAGTGAACAGATGCTGGCAGGCGTAAACATGGAGCAAAGTTGTCTTGTCCATCGTCCATGACATCTGAGGCGAAAACAAGTTTCGATAGAGTTGGTTAAAGCGGAGAGTGCCTTTTGATTATAAATTAATTCACGGAGCTCGATGCTTAATAGAATGCCTTTATTTGCATTTCTTGCACAACGAACCATCCCTAGAACTTGAGTTACCATTGGCGGTCAAACCAGACCACTTTCTTTATTACAACCTCAGGTCTGAGTGTAAATAGTTTGGATTCCCTTTAATTAGGTAGTTAACCTTGTATTTTAGAAATAACTAATTCTGTTGTAATCACAAAGCATTGCAAGAGTCGAAATCTTTTAGGGCTCTCAAATTTTTTTTTGTCACGTTAGTGATAAGCTGCTTTTGTAAGAGAACTTAATTGAGAAATATGTAAAAGATGAAAAGATGTATGAATAATAATTAAAGCGAACGTACAGCACCCGTGCTACATTGAGAAGTGATTGCTTGAAGGTGAAACAATTATTATTCTAAGATGGTGACGGATAATTAGACTTACGAGAAGCAATTTCGAAATCTTCTCTACGTTAACTCTTTTAACACACTCACCACATTTGAAGGGGTTTTTTTAAAATGCTTTTGTTTACTGATCACAATCCAATAAGGCAGGCGGAGCTATTGTCTCTCGCCGGTCGCGTATAAATTTTTAATTAGGCTCTTCTTTAAAAGTGAAATAGAACAATTATTATTATTAATCCTTGTGAACACTCTCAAAATAATTGAAAATTTAAACTTGACGTGATGTCTCGATTTTGATAAAGAAGATATATGGGGTATGTTCGTCACAACACACGGTTTGAAATGAATGATTTTCACCCGAAATTCTTCGAAATTTGCTTGCCTAATATATTCGACTTGTATTACAGAGGTCACAAGTTCGATTCCCCCATGTAAAACAAGCAATAGTGCCTAAGGTCAATTACCGTTCAATAAGTCAATCAATTATTCATTGACATTCTGAAAAAATACATATTCATTATCGTTATGGAGTTATGGAGTGTTGAAGTAAAGGTAGAATGGTTCGAAGGCTACTATAAGCTGTGAATCAAGTTTACAACTCTGAAATATTAAAGAACATTTAATCGGGTATTATGTGTTTAGATGGCACGCTTTAGGAGCGATTATTATTATCATTAATACGAGATAAAGTCCAACAAAATTCTGACAATAGCATAATCCACAAATTTTAAATTTTGTGCTTTTACAACCAGTACATTGTTGTTGCATTGTAGATTTGAGCAAAAACATAACGCCGAAATGGACTATAGAGGGTTCAGTTACGTCAACCAAATTCTGTTGCTTTGAGTTTATGAAGGAAAAGTCAAATTCTGTTTATAATTTAAAATAATAAATTAAAAAGACTGCTTTTTCTTCTAATTAAAGATACTTTCTACGTTGCAGAGTTAACTTCTCTTGCTAGGTGCTGGTATCGCGGCAGTGTTTTTTTTTCGTAATAGGAAAACTGTTACCGGTTCAACTAAGCTTAAGTATAATAATATTTCACATGCTCCTTTGAACATCAAATTAATTGAATGTGTCGAACGAATATTCCACTTGCAGCGCTTCCGAAGTTTTCACCATTAACTCGACTTATCCAAGAAGATTTTCTAATTTTAATTAGATCTATTTGTTAATTATAACTCGAAAGAGGTCTTAGAAACTAAATCAGAGGGGAACATATCAGCACAAGGTTGTGTAATACGAGAACTCAAGCACATTTGAATTGTTATTGCTACATATACATATACTAAAACCCCTCACTCCGGACAATAAGGATACCAGCCTGGAAACCTTTTCCACATTACTTCGGCTGGGCCTCTTAATGGGCTTGATTAGCTGCCCACTGGAGCGCTTCTTGTGGCATCTCGATTTATTGCATGTAGAACATCCTCCATGAACCTGGTCACTAGCTCCCAATGGCTTTCACTGACCAGCATAAGCCTAGCTATGCTGTTTGATGATAACCGACCCATCTTCGACCCCACAGCTGCTCTCCCGTTCGCCCACAAATTGCATTCAAACAGCGTATTCCTCGTGTGGAACCTTTCTTCCTTGCTAGTCTGCCTTCGCCGTACCTTAGTCTTTTTGATATAGATGGACTTTCTTTCCATCGCAAAGAGTCTAATTGGAAGCGTTCCCGTCGAGATGACGAGCACTGCCGATTGTGCCATACGCATAAGTTACAATGAGGAGGCACCAACTTTTCACAGAACTTAGACAGACCTAGACGGACTGATATTAACACAAGCGGGAGGCGGTATTCCACAAGTCAGGTCCTGGTACGGTGCCGTCCCGCGCAGCCTAGAACACGATCGTTCAGGCAGCCCCGAATTATTCTGAACAGCTATTCGGGAATTCTGAACGTCGTTCCAAGAGCGTCTAACATGTCAATCTGGCGGGGTTAAGTTAAACGCATCTCTGACGTCAAAGATGACGCGCTGACAGACTCTCTTCTCCGCTAGGCTTATTGCGGCGAACACTTCTTGTTCCGCATCTACGGGGGACCGCCTGCGTTGAAAACCGTATTGTCGGTCGGAAAAACATCGGCCGCTTGCACCAGCGCGTAGATACACGTTATGTATCTTAGTAGGAGCTCAAGGCATACGCAGAGGGTGCACTTCAGGGTCTCCGGTGGACTCCCCACACCGCCCTCTCAATGAGTTCATAGCGACTCCCAACTCCCTGTGATGGGTTAAGTCGCACCTGTCTGATAGATCATATTAGGTGCTTTTTCGTGGTTTTCGATCTAGAGTAATAAAAGTCGCTTCCAGGGTGCTTCAGGGTAGTCTCCTTGGTCCTCTTATCTTTGTGCATTCCATTAACGATATCGTGCATCTGTTGAGGCATTCTAATGTCTTAATTTATGCCGAAGGTATGAAAATTTTCTCCTTCATCAATGATATCCATGACTGCGCTTCTCTTCAGGAGGATTTGGTTACATTTTACTCCAGGTGTGTAGACAATAACTTAGAGCTCAACATATATAAGTGTGAGGTCATGTCGTTTTTTAGAAAGCGTAAGCGGACAGCATTTCTCATGTGCAATCTGTTTTCGATCCTGGGATGAAGCTTGCTTGCTTGAATACTTGTCGGGCTTAATGCGGAGATAGGTAAATGGTTCTTGGCTCCACGCTGAGAAGTGCGCCTTCTGGGCTACAAGGTAAACCCATTATTATTATTATTATTCAGATACTTAGTATGTAAATAAAAAATTGTTTACGCCATCGGTGAACTAAATACATAAATCGTTGAATCAAATACCAAAAAGGCCTTGTTAATATGCAGTGAATAGTGGCAAGTACAAGAAAACTTATGATAGCCATGTTAACACCTGCAATGACCTCTATAAAGACTATAATTTCAGACAGCGTTTCATTTTTTTTATCTGAGGCTTGAATGCAATGGAAAATATAATTTCCGAATTCCCAAAATAATCCCAAACTACCTTTCTAAACAGCACCAGAGGACGACAGCCAAAAGTGCATTCCCCAATTTTATCTCACGCTCGTGCAGCCTCAAACCAATTTCGAATTCGATGCATTACGAAAATTATGAATTGTGGCTGCTAATGAACTTGAGCCAATGGTTTCTCAGGTCACGTTTCGTCAAACTATTTATGTAAAAATTTGTTAGTGTGAGAATATTTATAGAGGAAATCAAAAGTTCAAATTTATTCGAAATCAACCTTGCATAAATTACTCTTTCAAACGAGCAGAATTTGAAGATTTTCTGTGGCTGAAATAATGGAAATTGTGTAAGGTCAGTTAAGATATATATGTAATACCCCGAATATGACAATAATAAAGGAGGAAAACGTTCATAGGCACAACTTGTAGACATTTTACAAATTAGCGTACAGAAAACGGAACATTTGAGTCGTGGTAAAGATTTGGAAAAAATTAGTATGCATTAATATGAAAAGCTAACAAAATCATGCTGATAGCTGTTTTGCATCGTTATAAAATCTATAACCAAGGTCAAGTCAGATGACAGCGTATGTTTTAAATAAAATTAAAAACCTACCTTCACAAGATGTGGAAAAGTTTATTAACTTTTACGACACCTCGACAATAGCGCAGTAATTATACCAGGGTACTTCAAAAGCCGAATACTGGCGATAACTCAAATAACATCACCTCTGATCGATAGATTTACAACTGCAAAAGGTTTGTGGTCTTTAAAATCATAATCGTCGTTTACGACACAATTCAATGGAAATTTTTTAAAATGTGATTTAAAATAAAATAAAAAAAGACACTTGCATGGAACTTCACCTCTCGCTTCAATGAAAACAAACTGATATGTACTGGCATCTTGATAAGGTATGAAACTATTTTGAAAAGCACGATAAGTTATTAACAGATCCTTTCCTTTCCTTTATACCTGTTGCTTGTCAGTAGAATCTACATCGGCATCAAAAATCAGTTGAATTTCTAGTGGAAGAGATTGCAAACATTTCAAACGAATACAGTTGGTGAAAATTTAGGGAATTTTATTGAATACAAATGCAAAACAACGAACACATCTAAAAAACATCGTATGTGCAAACTGACAGTTATTAGCCACACCAGCTACACCTACGTTTTCCTAGATGTAGGAAATCTACACCTGATGTA
>QYTT01079008.1:6592-17854 GCA_006980735.1 Dasypogon diadema | reverse complement strand
TTAATTTAAATCACCTACATAAATCCCTGAAAATCCTAATTACCTACATGTATTGGAGATCAAAACCCGTATTCAAAAAGTATGATAGACTGCACATTGTATGAACTTTATCTTAGAAAAATAGAAAACAAACCCAGCAGCAGACCCACTATTTAATTTCACCCAAGCAGCCATTCACTTATTCATAAGATTCATAAAAGACTTCATAACTTTTATTAATAAGCTGATGGAAATACAGAGAATCCTAATTTATCTCAAGGGAGAAGGCCACATCGCCTGTATGAGTTTTCCAATAAATTATAGTCGATTTCATATCGGTAAAATCTTAATGAGGTTTTGCGTGCCTTACCGAGCTCCTGCACAAACTACTATATGATGGAGATCCTGGGAATATTCAAGACACTGTTCAAGCTGAGGGGTTTTGCTTCAAAGGTGTGTCATCTTCCATAAAGGCACCACATAATCATTTATTTCCCTTATTAGAAAGCCCCAATGTAAACGCATCACTCACTAATGGATTGCTGAGGGTGTAATGCATTTGGTATGAAATTGTCTGCAAAATACGTAGAAAATGAGGCGAAGGATTCATGTTGGTCTGCTGAAGGGTATATGCCATAGATAAGGTGGGTGTAGAGGGAGTAGAGCCTGAAAACGTCCTCTTTCTTAGCATAATGAGGTAATACGAAACTTTTGCATAATCGTTAAGAAAGTAGGGTTTCCTTTCTGTTTATTTCATCCTTCTTACAATTCTTGAGAGTCATTTTCTGTTGATCCATGAAAACTTTATTTGTGGACTTCTTCGTTCTTTCAGCCAATCCTTACAATGGTGGTTTCCTTTCAGTGTTAGCACGGGATGAGCACTGGGGAACAAGCTAAAATTCAAAATTAATTCGCTTCCATTTTAATGTTTCGAGGATTGAATTAAATCCGCAGAAATGAAGGCCAAGAATATTTAATATTGAGGAGGCCCAGTTATCCTCGCTGATGGTCGGGTGCATATTTAAACTTGTACAAAATCCTAGGGGGATTTAAAGTGGAGACGTGGATTTCGCTAAGATTACAGATTATCAAATTATTGCAGTAAGAGGGATTGGATAAGAAAGTTCTGAAGGGTAAAACTAGGGAACTTGGAACTCTAGTGATAGCTTTGCTACTTTCGTTTCAAGATAATTACTTTTCCCGTCTTTGGCTTCTTACCACTCTAAATATAGATTGATTGGACTTTCAGCCCTTCCTGCCTGCTGATATCATATCCAAAAATTATATAAAATCTTGTCATTTAAAATAAATTCTGCATATTTAAAAGTGATCACTAGAAGATCTGATAAAAGTGTTACTTCTCTGAACGAATTCTTTTCATTATTTTCCTATTCATTTCTTGCTCTTTACTTTTGTACTGTACAGCACTCCAGTGAGTTTTGCTGAAAGAAATAGGTATCTTTGTTGCCCCAATAATGATTATAAGAAAAGTTTTTGAATAAGCATTGGTCCTTCGAGCCGGATATTTTTATAAGAATTTTCATTAGCCTTGTAATGTTTCTAGAACGCTTAGCATTTTAAGGACGCAGTGGAACTCTATCCCTTTTCTTCACGTGTTACGAAAAAATTCCTTAAAATAAAGCGAAATATTTTAGATTCAAAAATATTCTGATAAAATACAAAGGATAGATATAAGTGGAAGAAAACTCCGAAAATCAATGTAAATCTACTTACAATGAAGCACACACGAACAGTTAACAAAGCTAAGAATCCTATAACAACTATCAAGTCAAAGGTCAGAGCTGTTAAATAGGGCTTTAAAAGAGCCTTAGCTAATTCTTTGCTTAAGGTATCCGACAAAAGGGCTAAGGGCTAAGCCATAACTGCTTTAGAGAACCCCAATACACCATTAATATGGCTGCAACATGATAACTTGTAGTTTATTACAATGCCATCAGGCATCAATTACGACGTTTGGAAGGTAAATAGGCATAAAAGATGCGGGCCGAGTATAGAACTCTGAGGCACACTATAGTGGAAGGTCTCAGATTCGGTGGTCAAGTCATTTGAGTCATTCAAGAGTTTAAGGGATTGGAGGTAATCCCAGACAACCTTGGTCTTTGCACTATAGGATTTAAGTGATTTGTGTGCAGTCTGACTGTTTGAGGGTATGTAGATATTGAAGCCCAACCTTTTAAAATACGCCATGTGTTACCATATACACCAGGTTCAATTAGTCCCTTTTCGATCGTAGACTTCTCCGCATTTGATATCATTGAACCTTTAATTGTCTACTCCTTTGTAACCTGACAGTGCTTGCCAAAGCTCTTCTTTTCACTTGCACGTGAAATGGCAAGAGACCCAGCCTGCAGTTCGACATGCGCTCATAGCCCCGTTAATACTTAGCCGGGCCATTCGTTGCCTGTTTTTTTGTTTTCTTTAAATTTTGGCCATCATGAGAATGTTGCATATTACTGTGATGCACAGCCAATACATCACATGCGGTTTCAGTCTTACTTCAGTTCTTCCTGCGAAGCAATGACGTCTCTGACCTCTCTCTAAATTAAGAGTATGCAACCTAAGGAGTAACTAGTTCTGAAGATTCTGATTAGAGATGGAAACAATTTATCCATGCTTTCCTGCAGTAATGTCGGGAAAATGTCATCTCTCCCAGCAGATGTTTAAGACATGAATATGCCAATGATCCAGCTAACCTTGTTAGGGGTCAGCATTTTTCCGCCATACTTATTTTTATTACAGTTTAAGGCCCTGTAGCCGACATGGTCGACATGGTCCTCTGTTTGGAGTTGAAGAGCTAGAAAAATGTGTCGCTAGAAGGAGCCTAATTGTTTATTCCCAGCTCTCATTATAGGTTCCATACATTTTCTAGAATAAGCATTTACCCTTCGAGCAATCTTTAGATATGACCTTTTGAAGCCTTGAGTTCACAGGTATATTATCACTTATGGCATCACAGCAGGTCCTTCTAAGCTTTTGTGCTTATTCTATTTGAGAGCACCTGTTTTGTTGCCTCTAATTTCCTTGACAATCGGTGATTTGATCCCACTTGGTGTCTTAAGCGGTTTCTCCGTCCTAAGGTAGGCTTAATTGCATTATCAGAGGTAGATGAATGTAGTTCCAGTACCAAACTCGTAGCTGGTTTTAGAGCCCATTCACTTCAGCAAGACAGGCGGGTGGTGATTCAACGAAAATCTGAGTTCCGTTATTACGGATCTGCACAACCCTCAGGCTCTCATGTTAACCCTCACTCAGGTCGAGCATAAATTGAGTGTTGTGTTCCTTCCATTGGAGAAAGTATCTAGTCATAATCTGTGGTTGAGAAATTAGATTTTTCTCCACCACCTGCCGAAAGGCGCAGTCCCAAGATTTGATTTCGTTGATTACACTTTTTAGCCCCTGGACGACTTGATCAGCACACGAGCTTGGGCCAGATGGAGCTCTAGCTGACTAGAGACTCGGTCTGAAGACTTGCTTTTTCTAAGGATTCTCCGACTATGCCCTCTTCTTAGTTCGTGATTGGTCAGAACGAGTTCTTTTCTCCAGATTCTTCTTCTTTCTCTTTTTTATCTGTAATAGTATAGTTTTTTGTGATTTATTCTCTTGCTAGGGACGCCAGAAATCTTTGAAGGGAGTTTATAGTTCTTAGGAGGTTCACTAGTGTTGTCCTCCTCATCAGACTTACTCGGCCCCGATCATGGTGATTTGAGTAGATCTTCATCCTTCTGGAGTTGGATCTCCATCGCATCACCAATCAATGAAAGGAACATATAAACATAATAATGGTTTCTTTAGAAATTGGAAACAACATTGCAAGGTAAGAGTATCCATCCGGTGAAGCATCGAGCTCTAGTCACTATTATCTTAGGTTCGAATGTGGACAGCAATTAAGCGGAACTGATTTGCATGAGAATCTACATAACATGCACTGGATATTCTATAAAGTGGACTACATAGGAGAGGTGTATCGACAAGGCTAAACTAGACTAGATCTAGCTAACACGATCCGTTCTTAATGCTCAACAACTGCCCAACTTTGGCAAACATAAGGGATGCTAGCGTAAAATAAAACAGCAGTGGAATACTAAAGGTGTGCAATACCTGATATATCCTTCTTTTTTTTAATAAAGCCAAAAAACATCCGAAAGACAGTATTTTCAGAAACGTAAATCCATCTCTGTAAAGAAGATTTTCAAAATCCTAACTTTAGGCTGCTGTTCGTTCCCCTTTAAAGAAACCTAAATTTCCAATCCTCTCAAATGATTCGAAGAAGCAAGAAATCACTCACTTAAAAATGAGTTTGAGTCATTAATATTGTTAAAACCACTCAACAATTTCTTTATTAATTTCGCACCCAATTTACTATTTAATTTTAACTTCCTTGACAAAGTGCCTTTTATACATTTTTCAAACATTTTCTGTTTGCCCATTTTTTCCCCGTTTTTCTCAGTCTTTTGAATAATTTCGCAGTCACTTTGTTCTTTAGAGTGCATTTCTTGACACTACTCCTCTCTCCAGGATGTGTCAACTTTTAAGTAAAGTCAACCATCTCAAGTTCTGTTTGATTATATGCAGTAGGGTGGTGGTATTAGTAGCACTAGGTAGAGATATGCATGGATGAGGGTGGTCTGAAAAGGATAAAGTAACGAAGATGCGAAAAAGCTAACCAACGTGCTCAGCCTGCCGTACAGATATGTAAAAGGATGCAATAATCCGGTTACGATAGATAAAAGAGATGTAAATTTAATTTTGCAAATTTGCTGATGACCCGTTTTTTTCATTCTTTCCTTGAGTCACTCAGACCTTTCTCTGTGCATAGCTTTCAGGATTTGTTTGTTTTGCCTCCGCCCCACGACTGAGTTACTGTTTGCAGGAATAGAAAAGTTTTAATTAATTCAATTAAATACTTTAAGAGAACTTATTATACTATTTGTGGAATTTTGTGGTATGCGACTATAGTTTTACATTAATTTTGTAGATTCTTTTCTATGCAAAGTGAGAGTCGATAGTGGATTTGAAGGGAAAGAAAAGAAATTTACAATAATTTTATAGCAATGTTTGATTTCCGTTTTTACTCCATCGTGGACCAGATTTTACTTTCCTTTATAATTACTATAATAGGTCTACATGGCCCGGACTTCAATACTAACCAAAACATGGAACCATGGCACTAGATCTCCTCATCACTATGACTATGGTGACTCGTGGAGGGTCTTAACAGTCTCTACGACTGCATCTCCCCGTTTTTGTGACTTTGAACTCGTTCTCCACACAGGTAATGATATGCAACGAATGAAGACCTCCTTTCCTATGATCAAGCCGCCAAGAGAGTTTTCTACGTTCCCGGTTATTTTCAAGACTTTCTTCCAAGATACATTTAGTCATATCGTAGCTATTAGTTCTGGACCATGCAAGCCTGTCATATTTTAAGAAATTAACTAAGTTAGCAGCCACTTCCAGCCGGCCATGTTTTGGCCATTGATTTTCAGTCTTTTATTACCAGTAGTAATCCAGTTTACCAGAATTTTTATGGACTTCCGCCCATGAACTTCAAATCATTGAAACCTCTTTGAATTTGTTATACCTAGTACACAAAGACAACATATTACATTTCTATAAGACAAACTTGGTCTCCTACCATCCTATTTCCATCCTAATGAGCACACAATTATAATTTTGATAAATGTAATATTAGGCCTAATGAGGCCCCTAGAAATAATAGTAGTAAATTGCAGTTCATAATAGTTACCGAAAGAACCATCCTTTGCAACTATGACGTACACTTCTTTCGCTTCTAAACTATAAAGTTCAAGTAAGGCTATCTGAACTGAAGTTCTACACGGAATATAGTCTCAGGTTTGCAACTGTGTCTTCCAGATAATCAAGATATTTACTTCAACATGAAACGCTACCTCTGGCTACTATAGTAAAAATGTTATGATATCAGTATAAATTCCATTACAGAGCTTAAAGGAAACTTAGAATAACCACTGTTAATTTCCCTAGCTTCTTGTTTGGTAGCTCCTTCAGT
The DNA here is from genome assembly GCA_006980735.1 of Dasypogon diadema. NCBI lineage: Eukaryota > Metazoa > Arthropoda > Insecta > Diptera > Asilidae > Dasypogon > Dasypogon diadema. The sequence continues at coordinate 11,826 of QYTT01079008.1, read as the reverse complement.
GAGCCGAGAATGTACTCACCTAGTGTGCTCTCCGTTCGCCTGGCCAAACCCAGAATTTCGCAAAAAAAGGTGTTGAATACTTTCAACCTTCTCCTTATCGATATTGCTTTTGCATTATGTACTCTATATACATACAAAAAGGGAAGTGTCCTGTCACGACGGACGTGACGTTACGCGCGTGCGTCTATGCGTTCAAGAGGAGACGCATATCTCTCTTAAAACAACGTTTTTGGACATAGACACCTTAGAATTTCAAATGTGGTTAAACTCATCCATTTGCCCTTAGCCACTCTGATAGCCTATAAATTGATCTTCTTTTTCATAATTTCAGAAGTCTGTCTACGAATTTATCGACAATAACCCATTCTAGAACCCTTCACTGTTTCGATTCCCAGTATGTCATTTTGTCCTGGGACTCCTAAGGCCGAAAGACATGTGACAGTGGCGAACCAGGCGCAACTTTAACATATTTAATTCAAGTGCTTCAATATCATTTTGACTATAAAAGTAGATCCTGATATCCACGTTTCATGGCATATCGGACATCGCCTTTAGCACACCGCAGTTTATGGTAAATGTCTCCGCTTAAAACGGTAAGCAGTATAAACACATATACCTGACTGAGCTATGCGATCATTATCCTCCTCCAATCTGGTAAGGGTACTAACGGAGAAACTTTTTCTGAAATCGAGCTATATGAAACTTTAAACTGGCCACTGTTCTACTCTGACTCTGGTATAAGGACGTCCAATTTGGTCTTAGAGCACTTTTAGCAGTCCAGCTTTTTCCATAAACTCACATGACCAGAAGCAGTATGGCCTCTATTACTGTGGTCGGTGTTGAACGAATTACACCCTCTTCAATTAATAAAAGGTATAAATTCAGTCTTTTAAAGCTGATGCTCAGGCCACACTATTGAGTCTTTTGTATAGCTTTCTCCATCAGTTTTCTATTAATTGAAAATAACTTACCCTATTCGAAGTTAACAAGTTCATCAGCATAAGGTATAACTTTATATGTTTCTACTTCCAGGAAGACTAGGTGATTCTGACAGCCAGCAGTTGTGCTAAGTGCTGCACTGCTTCTGCCCTACTCTATAATTGCCATCGGGATCTTTAGTATAGTGTGGACAATGTTGCATAAAAACTGCTCAACACCTAAAGACCTCATGGCCTTAATGATACCCTCGGGGTATCCGAATAATCGGCAAGGTTACTGAAAGAGGTGACTTCCGATTTACCAGAAATTAGATCCCCAATAGCGGTGTTGGGATTTTTTTACTAGAATCCGTCCAAGAAACACTGCCCCTTTTCGGAAAGAACGAAGATCAAGGTGATCTCCGCTCTTTCCGAAGTACTCTCGTATTTTGTGAGGCTTTCCTTGTAGTTAGACCACTCCTCCGGAGTCCGAGATGAGAAAGATCCCTTTAAGGAGTTTTGCAACGGACAGGATTTTATGAAAATTGTGGAAAACACGGAGTGCATTCTTACTGCATTTCTATATGATTTAAGACGTTTGGGAAGTGCACAGTGGTCTGAAAACGACTTCTTGTTCAGGAATTATTAACTTTAGTTTTGCTACCAGCTGTAGTTGATTCAAGCCATCTTGCGTGGCAAACATCAGTTGCATCTAAAATTCAAAGATTCCGATAAATATGATATAACAGTGCCAGTGGATACCTTTGGAAGACTTTACGATTTGAATTAAAGGTGTTTTGAGACATCTTTTAGCTCAAGACCAGTTGGAAACTAGATTACTTTCAGAACTTTAGTAATATCTCTAAATTTACAAGAGAATGGATGAATCGCCGTTTAAAACAACTCAATCTGATGGCAGTCTTGCCTCGTTATTAGGTATTCCACCCACATCACCAGCACATTCCGGCTCAGGACCAAAAATAATGTCCACACCACTAGACAGTAATGCAATTTGGAATCTTCAACAGAACCGAAAACTCGTTCGGCAACAAAACATTTTCTTGGAACTTTAAACCTTTTTCCCATCTCATCAAATTAAAGCCAAACAAATCGAAAATTCTAGTCACTTGGCAGTCCCACCGCTTTCAAGCTGTTTATACCAAAACAAGAAAATAATTTAGACAATCTGTTATTTTTCTTAAAGACTTAATGTCGACAGAAAATTGAATAAATAAGTTTAAACAATTTAGGGAATTACACGCCTCCACTTCAAACCCATTCACTTCTAACCCTTCGTGCTGTGGAGGGCTAAAGGGAAAATTCTTGTAGCAAGTACGGGACCTAATCAAAATTCCCATCAGATCCAAATGTTGATATCTGAGTCTTTCGCAACATTATGCTGACAATCAGAGCATAGCGCATAGATACACTCGATATCTCCCAGAAGTACTTCGAATAGCATCCAAGATAGCATCAGTGTATAATATGGAGAGGATACGAAATGTGGTAAAGCCTCCATATCTTCGGAATATATGTACTGAAAACTTTAGCGTGGCATATCCTCTCTAGTTTTGTGTTATTCCAGGGAGCACATCATGAATTGGCTCCAAGTATCATTTACAAAGTCACAAGAAGCATCTTTAGTACCCAGAAACGAATCTCTCTAGGAATCCTTACCATGAATTCATGATCCACATAGAAAGCAGACCTAAGGGATATGAGACGTTTCTACCAGACTAAAAATAAATAGGGGATGCCCCTAACTCCGCTTTTATCCAAGTTCTGAACACCTCGTTATCCTCGTTTTTCTCTCTCACTTAGAAATCATCTGGTGGATAGAATAGCGCGGAACGGGGGCAGGACGACTACAAGCGCTTCGGGGCAACTGACTTTCCTTGACAAAAGGAGGCATAAGTGGGGCCCGGATGAAAAATTTTTGCATACACAAAATGTTGTCATCAGATCCACTCTTGGCGGGTATCTAGTAGTCTGCTTGGCTCCCATGAATCCCTTTTTAGTAATTCATAGTGTGTGTGGTGAAGGTGTAGTCAATGGTTGTAGGTCGGGATAATGTACAGAATAAGCACACGTATATGAATATTACAAGGCAAAGGTGGGGTGGAGAGGGCGGCGCGATGTTGGGATGATGTCAGGACAGCCTTCAGGGTATTACCACTCACAAAATTTAAAGAAAAAATGAAAATATGCTCCCGATTCGTGACATCGCCACCCTATGATGCGATGTAATGTGAACGCAAGTCGGTTAGACATGTTCTTACCCGGAAAGATATCTGAAAATGACAATCGTGTGAAGATGCTTCATTTTTGTTAGCCCGCACTGGTGGTTTTGTTGTTGCCACTGTTGCCACTGCGGTTGTTTGTGTACTTATGAAAGTCATTGCAACATCTGCTACTACACAGCGCAGCTTATGCCAGGCAAAAGGATGAAGATCTTTGCCGGGTTGTGTAGTTCCTTTTTTTTCCAGTCTGATGTAAATCCTCATGCATACGATTCACAAGAAATAAGGCGGATTTCATGCACAGGATGAGCAGGGATCTGACTAGGAGCATTTCATCTGACACGTGATAGATGATATGTTGCAGACAACATGCATTCGATCCCATCAATTCTGGTGATTGGATGTGATTAGGATTTATACATCAAATACCTCTTTTACCCATCTTCAGATTCCGGGGGTATCAGACTGACGGGATGTGGGATTTGTGCTGCTGTAGCTAACTTCACAACCAAGTGAAGTGCCTCAGTTCCCTCCCACTTGAAGCAGCTTTTAATTTCGAACTTATGGAGTATTTTCGAACATATAAACATCTGATGAAAGGGTACACTCCCCAATGTGTTCACTTGTTTCAGACAGACGCACACAGAAGTCACCCCAGTCCAGCACCAATCATCCCCAATCACGTTGAGTCATCATACAATATAAATTCAAATTATTTCTCCGTCAAAACTTATACCAGAGGGCAATAAAGTGTGCATCCGAACATTAGTCGCACCCTAACCACCCGCTTGCACCCTCGCCACCCTTATATAAAACCAATTCAAGCAATTAAAAATGTAAAAAAGTGGCAAAGAGCTAATTGCCACCCTCTTATTGTTTTTGGTGAGTTTAAGGTAGCTAACGGATGAGGGGTTGAGTTGCAAATAAATCTTCAACCCTTTAGCAAGTGATTACATGTTCCGTCATGGAAGTATATGAGAGAACAGTTTTATCGCACCCTTTTGTCCGCCTTTTCACGTTTTTATGAAGTCGAAAATTTGTTGCAGTACGCCACTAACCCTTTTCAGTTCCGGGCAAAGTACACCTTCAGGAGGGCCACGTATACTCCATCAAGCTTTTTTCAGGGGGTGATATATATTCGTTCACTGTCAAGATAAAGTTAAATATGAATATGAAGTCGAAAATTTGTTGCAGTACGCCACTAACCCTTTTCAGTTCCGGGCAAAGTACACCTTCAGGAGGGCCACGTATACTCCATCAAGCTTTTTTCAGGGGGTGATATATATTCGTTCACTGTCAAGATAAAGTTAAATATGAAGGTAAATTATTTTTAATAAAGTGAGAGTGTAAATGTTGCCATTTCTTGTTCATTATTATTCATTTTGGCTGCTACCTAAGCGCTACATGATGCTAATGTGTGGGGTGCACAAAGAAAAAAGTATAGGACGAAAAAGAATTTCTCTGCACTAGAAATTTATATTTTGAGTAAAAAATGAATGGCATCATGAAATGCTATTATTTGCCCACAAAAAAATCAGGATAACTTAGGATGGACATGAACATGGATGAAGAAAGCTAGACCTCATGGGGTCTGGTTTATGTACACCTCTTTTGGAACCTTTTCCCAGGCAAACTAATGAAAATCGCTTTGAGAACTCCAATCTGATCCCACAACAGCACTGAATGTCTAAACTTTAGGAATGGGCGGAATTAGAAGCGATCGGGACTGTTAGAACCGAACCCACTCGCTTGGTGATGAATTGCAGATCGAAACTACCGAAATTTCTCAGTTATGGTATGAGGCCCAACAATAATAGTCTAATACTCTGAAAAACCACACCCCAGTGCTTAATTGAGTTTACGAACAACCTGAGATCATGGGGAGAGAGGCGTTAGAACGTTAGAGGAAGAAAAAATTACTTGACTCAAAGTCCTGATCTGGTCTTGTGACTAAGGAAGTTGTGTGGATTGATTTATAATATCCCAAAAGTGATGACCTGATTGACAACGCTAGAACCCGGCTCTTAATAGGTCAGAGAAGTAGAGGGGAAGCTATAAATGTGCGCTGGATTGACAA
>QYTT01079007.1:0-14146 GCA_006980735.1 Dasypogon diadema | reverse complement strand
CAAAGTAATGAACACAACCCCGAACTGATGCGGATCAGTGTTACCATTATAAAATTTCAAGAAAAGCTCGATGAAACTCCATATAAAAAAAAGTGGCTGAAATACGGAACCGGGAGCTTTCTTTGTATAATTAATATATAGATGAGGAATAGCGACTGTTTGTGGAAGCACAGAAGCGATATAATGATACTTCTCAGAGAAAAAGACGTTTGTGAACTTCTGTGGGGAGATAGTTGAATTTGCGGTTTGTCGGTTAGACTGCTCGGGCCTCCAGAAAGTATTCCGCCATACAGTTTTAATTCATTTCGGAGATCCAATGGATCTCTCACTGAAACGAAAGTGGATGAATATGAACTACTTTCGATATACTTCCCTAATAGTGAGCCATCTGAAGATGAAATCGCTGAGGAAAGTTTTGATTTCAGCTCCTTATGCGGACTGTATTTAGTGGAATAAGTAGGTAGGACAAGGACAAAAACCGGAGCTGCCTAAATGGGAACAGGACACTTCACTACAGTTAGATGCTATGATTCTAACTTTTTTGTATGGGTGGGGTTTATCTGTGTTCCCAGAAAGGGATGCGTGGTTTGAGTACCTTTCCGTTTGTAAATTGTAAGGTTTCACATTCAAGTTTTTGTTAAATTATACAGCGTATATATATATATATATATATATATATATACACTCTTTTTTGTACAGTCACTTACAATATTTTGACAGACAACTCGACAACTTGATTTTCACGCAAGGTCTGAATTCTCATTCTCGCTGTTCGGAATGTGATCCTGCATTAGGCCTCGCCTAATGATAATGATTTTTTTGTACATCGAACATGTCATTAAGATGGTAGAAAAATTTGGTAGTCCTCCTCAGGGGGGTCTATAATCGGCTTATATTGGTCTCACTCAATCTCCCTACAGGGGGAGGAGAAAATATCTAAAATTAAATATGAACGTAAATGTGAAGTACAAAAAGATAGACGGATGAGGTCTTTACAAAAAAAGACTAACTCGAAGGTTCTGATTTTTATTTCAAGGACTTGCTACTTCATATATTTACCGCGTATATCTTAAATTTTCTTCTTATCGCGTGCATTTAACATAATACTTCAAGTTTTCCCACTCCTGTCTTTCTGTTATTTTTGCTTATCGAGATATTTACAATATTTTCCCTCTAGTGCTTAGTACTTGGAAAAATCTTTATTGGAAATGAGAGAATCAGACATTTCTAAACTCAAGGATAAAAAAACCATCTGCAAGTGAAAGAAAACAAAATTGTAAGCAAACTTTTTTCGGTATTAAGTAATTTGTGTGATTTTTATAACAACTCAAAGCTTTGAAAATCTCTCTTGGTGAAAATTTACGTAAATATTTTTCGTTAAATATGAGGAAAGAATACTGCAAACATCGAACGCACACTTATACGAGGAGTTCCAAATAGCTTACAATTTCTCACCTAATAAAATATTCATCCTTCTTGGAATGTAAACATCGTAGAATTGTTAAATCAAATATTTACACGAGGTAATGCTACCTTTCTGAAAAAAAAACTAAATTACAACCGTAACCACTTGGAACCCTCTGTCATCCATCCTCATCTAAAATTTCACCTTCAAATTTATCTCCTGTTTGTGACATGATTGATATATCTAGGGCTTTTTATTTCCTGTCAATTCATCCCCAACGGCTTCTATTGATACAACCAACCGACGTCTCAACCATCCCCAGCTACACCAAATAATTGAATTCACGAGAGTCTATCAAAGGAGAATTGAAAGCACCATTTCGTCTATTTTTAGAAAAAGATTGCCATTTGCTACTTTCAATTGTAGTTGTCAGTAGCGATAGAGTCCTGATCGAATGAGTTAACGTGGTTATTGAAAAAAGAGCTTTCCAGACACAAATATACATCCCATCACTTTTCCCCGGTCACCCATCAAACTCTTTCATTTTACTATTTTCATCATTCGATATCGACTAAAAAGGAAGTCATTAGGTTTGTCTTCGTTTATGAATTTTCCTTTAGATGTTTACCTGTCATTGAAGCGGCCATTGAGGACGGATTCAATAATTTAAAATCAACCACCACCTACATATCTCCAACAAACACCAAATCAAAAAGCTTCTAGCAGGCCCTCCGGGGCCGGTTACTAGTGGTGGGTAAAATGTTCGCTAGGCACATTTAACTGGGCAAAGAGTTCGGCAGGTGGGAAAATAAATTCAGGAGGCTATTTTCGTGGTTAATATTTTGCCACCCTCTTACATTGAGGCATCTTGCTCGTAAGTTAGTGAAAATTTAATTTTTCCAAGAACGTCAAGGTGGGTGGTTTTGGAAAAAAACTATGACGTCCGACCATTAGTAATGAAATAATATGAATGTCAACGAGCTGATGGATAAAGTAAATAAATGGGACTAAGTAAATACGTTTGGTATCATTAACTTACCTTCGTGGGTCAGTTACTTGTAGAAGTTTAAGGTGAAGTGGATGGAAACTTTGGGGAACTGTAATGATTTTTGCACGGCTTATTGAATTTATTATGGGCACTATTCTTTAAAACCTATTATTGCCTTTAGCGTCTACGAGAGCTTGCGATATTGAGCACAACTTTACGAGTTAGTGACATGCAATTCGACTTTGCGAAGCTTCTACAAATGATGAAAAACCTACCTCATATCTCCTGAATATTTTGCGAACCAGTTTTATAACTCTTCACATCAATTTTTCAAAAAACAAATCACCAAACCTTAAAGCTTGAGACCCAAGAGCTCCACTAATACTTTTATGGGACGTTATCCTGGAAGTAGATTTTTACAAGATCAGACAAATACATGCACGCAATTACAATTGTATCCGACATCAAAATCGGTGAGTGTCAATGGTTAAGCTACGCAGCATTACATGATGTCACTTAAGAAATATTTGCCAAAAATTTTAATACTATACTCTTAATCCGCGCAAATGCATTTGCTTGCTGGTGAATGCAATTTCTGCCATCTCTAAACGTACACAGGATAAAATGTTACCCTGTTAGAATATTTTTTAAAATCCCCAACTCATTTAAAATGGGAGCAAAATAAAAATTGTAAAAATATACCAAAACTATCCCCACACCATTTGTGAACATAAAACCGTCTCATAAAATTTCCCAGACAAATTTTTCTGGCTGTTCATTATCAAAACTTTTCCCTCCAACTAATTTTCTCTGCAATAAAATCTCGAAAGAAACTTATAAAATCAAAAAATTACGATTGAGTTGCGAGTTCATCCAATCTGTTAACAAAAGCCCTGACAGTTTCATAATTCAAAGTTACTCTCACATTTACTCCATTGCTGTGTGGAGTACATAGTAACTGGGTGGCAAGTATAGTACAACCTAGACAGAACAAAATATCACCAAGCTGGGAGAGGCAGGAATGTGGTGTTTAATCGCGTGATATGAATTTCAGCAATTGAAGTGATAACAAGCCACGAGATAAAAAAAGTCACACGACTCGTAAAGATTTATTAAAATGAATCGTTGGACTAAGACACTTCTGTTAGTTACTGCAATAAAGACACAATTTGTGGAGCAATTTCAAGGGTGAAAGATATTCGATATGCGAACGGATCTATCTTTATATATATATACCCTTCAGTAGGGATTGATGTTTTTACACGTTGAAATGATTGTAAGCATTTTGTACACACATTAATAAAATTTATGGGGCACTCGCTTCGGGAAAGTGGAGATTTATGTTGGTATGTGGGTTATAGCATCCTCGTAAATTCTTGTCCTGGAAGGTATCCGCCTTATACAACAGATATTATGTGGGCAGAATTTCATTGAAATATACATTTAAGTCCCTTGATTTTCTACCTTTTTCACTGAATGCGGCTTTTGCTCGTATCTAACTTTGTTTGTTTTTTTACTGTTTTAAAAAATTAATAATGTATTTTCCTTGTATACGGCATTTTGCCACAAAATTATCTAGAAAGGGTACAGCAGGTTCTGGGTAAATCATCTGAAGTTATAAAATTTTCCTCCGTAAAAATATGAAATTTATTTTAGAAAAATTCTGTGTAAAAAGTTATGATTTTTGGGTGTGATTTGTGATATACAAACTTGTTTTGCACCCAGCTGGAATAATAATATTCAAATCCACATATTTTGTATAGGTGAGAAAAGGTAGATATTGCTATGAACAGGAAATTTCGTAGGCAACTAGTCAATGACTTTCAATATTTCGGACCGACTTTCAGCTGATTTGATTAATCTAACTACATATGTCCTACTTGAGGGTGGACTGTAAAATTCTATCAAAAAGACGTATTTATAACAATTATTGCATATACTTCACTCTCGCAAGGACTACGATCTTGGGCTCTTTTTCCGCTAATCTGGACTTTGTAGCGCCCATCAGACCCTTTTCTCTATCATACAATTTTTATATTCGAGATTTTTCGTACCTTTTTAGAATTTTCAAAATCCCCCTGGCGTTTGCCAGTATTAATTCGAAACACATATTCAAGCCATCTCAGCCTTCCAGTTTTATTGGTATTGGTAACAATATTGTTAGTAATGAACATCTGTTTATTCTGCGTTTGAATTATCCTTCAGTCATAAATATAGAAGGGAGGACCTTCTGCTCAGAGAATTTTAGAATTCTTATATTGTGTTCTAAGTTAAGATCCATGCTTTCTATCCAAATGTCACAATAAAGTACTTATTCCTGGTATTACTGATGTGGTTTACCTTCATTCACCGAGGCTACCCTGCATTCTAGAAAATAATCTCCCATTTTCATTTTTTACTAAGTTAGATTTCGAATGAAATCCTTACCTTATATTCGCAGCTGATGCAAAGGAAGATTTCATATCCTTTGCTTGGCTACTTCCTTCTAAAGATCCAATATCTCCATAATTTTGGCGAGTGGGGGCAGATGCGCCTGATATCTCAAAAGCCTTTGATAGGGCCTGACATTTTGATCTTTTAGCTAAACTTCTAGCATTTGATCTGGACCAATCGCTTTTCATTTGAATTGGAAGATTCCTTTCTGATCGTTCGATCTGGGTTACTTTGGACCGTGTTATCTCTAGCTTTTATAACATCAATGCTAGCGTATCGCAAGGTACTGTATTGTTTCCAACTCTTTTTCTATTTTTCTTTAATAATTCCAATTCAAAGCACCCTTGATTTTACGTACTTTTTTGAATCGGTTATTGACTCTGACTAGAATGGCACTGAATAATCGAGTACGCATGATTGGATCGCTTAACGACGCCATTGTATATATCTTATCTCTTTGAATCGAACATTAGATTCCCCACCAAAGGGGTCAACATTTCAAACTTTTCTAACTTGAATATCTTAGGTATTCAGGTGTCAAATAATATTACTATAACGGATCATATTTTTCCTATTGCCTGGGCTTTCTGCAGGAATGGAAGAAATACTTCACGCCATTTGACGTAGTTTTCATTTCCAAGAACTCGTATTAGACCAGGATTATCGAAAACCCTAATCGCAAGCTGCTTGCAATAGTCAGAAGAGAAGTGAGGATCGGTTTTTGTACACTTTCTAGACATTTGAATACCACCAAAAAAGTTTGTCTCAAGGGCGGTTTCTTGCAGATTTTGTGTGATGGCGGATAAAATTATCAATCACATCCTCTGTGATTGCGAGGCCCCTGTAGAAGATAGGCTACTGAAACTTCAACTTTGTGCGGTTAAATTGAATATCTATGATCCTCAGTTTAATCCGGGAGGTATAAAAGAAGACAAATGCAGCATCTTTGAGTTCGCTTAGAGACACTGATCTTTATATCCTATTCGATCCTGTCTTATCATAGTGTTTTCTGCTTGCATAATGCAGTGGTGGTTTTAAAATTTAAATTCATTACAGAGGATTTTTATGTAGAATTGAAAAAGTTGTTCCTGGAGAGGTATTCCTTATGAATTTTGTATATGTATACAAATATAATTTTCACATGCACTAACTTTGGTGTGGTCAAGCCAGTATAGAATTCATTAGGTTCACACAAGCAGTAAATTCTTCAAACTAGAAAAACCAAAAGAAACCCGGAAGCTCGTAGTGATGCATTTTAATTGAAAAGTTTTTTTCTCCAATGATATCTTTTTTAAGGCACAGGTTAAATGCACCTCACTCATTTCCCTCTTCCATTTTTCTTTCAGATGATGTGGATAGACTGAAGCCACCTAAGCGCGGATTCTTTCAATCGATACTCTGCTGTTGGCGACGGACACGAACGAAAAGCAATCAGAATGGGACACCAATTGATGGTTCAACAACACCTCCACCACTTCCAGACCAACAAAGGTATCTGCTACCTCAGGTACGGCATTCAGATATGCACAAGAAGTGCATGGTCATCGATTTGGACGAAACTTTAGTTCATAGTAGTTTTAAGGTAAGTGCAAGTGGACATAATAATGTATGCTATCCAGCAACTCTTCTTGGCCTTTCCGCGTACTTTCTTTATTCGCACGCCCATTTTCGATATACATACATATTTTTCTCTTAATTAAATTACATGAAAATGTCGACATACTTCTGATTATCGCAACATAATTAAAATTTCAAACGACAGCCGGATGTATGAATATTTTTAGATAGCCTAACCATGGACAAACCTCAAGAGGGGATCACTTTTTCCACGTCAAGCAAACATTTATTATTTATACAAAGAGGGAAGCTATAAAATTTGTACCCCAGTAATTTTTCACTCCCCAAGATAAAAGAAAAAAAAAATTCTTATTTGAAAAACAGACTTTTTGTATTCGCTTTACGAAAGGAAGGACGAGGGAAACGGCACGGGGAGCATATAATACTTCCCGAACATAAATTGCCCTGGCATGAAATCTTTTCCTTCCCGAATCTTGATTTATTTGTTCGTTACAAGTGCAAAATTGATAAGGTGCGTCAGCTTGTGGTGTTTTTGCGGCTTTTCTGTTTAAGTTCCCGGAATTACCTCGATAATTGGAGGCAAAGAAGCACTAGCAAAATGATAAGCTCAACTGACAAGAAAATTATTAAAATAGAGCTCCTCCCTGCAGCACAATGATATGGTTATTTTTAGCGTTGGGCATAAAATTTATGATGTTAAATAGTTCGCGAGTGTTTTCATGGACGAAATGTAATTTTAGCGCACTCGAAGGTCTGCTTATAAATATTCATGATGCGCACAGATGGGGTTGCTATCGTGGATATTATGCTTCATGTTATGATTACAGCCTTGGATTAAAATTTGTCTTTTTATTGGGTGAGTAAAAATGTTACCACTTCTCCCACCCTATTGCTTTATTTTAATGAAGCTCATCTGTTTGCTTTTTTCAAATTATTTTGCTTCCAGTAGTGGAGAATGGAAGGTCAACAGGCCTGTGTTTTTGTACAGAGCTCCCAGTTTTGATGGACAGGAGTTCAATACATATATGTAGGAGTATTTTTTCATCTAACTTTTGATTATAGATTGGCATGGAAATTGCAATTCAATCGTGAATAAAGAAAACTTGTTTAGTTGTATATAGAAACTATAACATAATTTATTCAATTATTAAATATTTTTATTATTGTGTGTTTGCCTCTGAAAATAATAAAATAATAAAAAAAAAATGTTTTACGGTATTGCCTAAGCTCAGGGGACAACCCTATGATGCAGACAGCACAGCTTAGGCAGAAAGAACTTTAGAGAATAGGAGATTGGGAAACTTTTAACCTGACAAATGTTGCGAGTAAACCACATAATTTTTGGCATGAAATTTTTATTGTGCCTTTGTAGGATTCCAACCAACAACCACAGAGAAGAAAATCTGCAGACGTGCGCTTCGGTCCGCGCTGTCATCAATGCAAATAGTTTGGTAAAAGGTTCTAAAAACGTACAGCATATAATGGGATAAGTAAGATAAGGAGGAAAGTAGGGAACTAAATAGACGGAAATGTCTAAAGGGAGAATAAATGTCAGGATTACATAAAAATACAACACGATAGTGTTTCATTTAATATTACGTCAGGATTTTAAATTTGAAGTACCAAGAAAGTAGATATAGTATGCATCAGCTATGGCTAGGACTACAAAACACCATGGTTGGACTCAATTATGAAATTTACAATAATTTGACAATTTACCGACGCTCATTTCATTCATTATTATTAAATTGAATTAAAAATAGGCAAACAATTGTATTTCATTACTCGTTCAACGTCAAAAAGATCATTAATAAAAATTGCGAATAAAGAGGTTCAAGAATCGAACCTTGAAGTACTTCTCAAGTATCGAAGCGAAGTAAGACAAACCATTAAAAGTAACAAGAAAATTGGCATCTACTAGAAGAGAACACGTAGGCCAAGAAAAGTGAAAAAAAATAAGTTTACGAAATAAAAGAGGATTGATAGAGTATGAGAAAATCAGAATAAAAAGTGTACTTTTCAGATTCAGAATGGTTGATTTACAACTCTGATCGTTTTTGAAACATGGAGAGAACAAACTATACCTCTGGAAATCATCCATGTTCTGCGAAGCAAAAAATTTCTCAATCAATCTGGTTTCCGACCCTTCCATAGCTGCGAAATCTAAAGGTTTCGACAGATACTTATAAGTGTCCTGCGTCGAGATGAATTCACCGCGCTAGTGTTATTAGATTTCTCTAAAGCTTTTCACATTGTGGACCACAGAATTCTATTTCAAAAGCTATCTAGAATATTTTACTTTAGTTCTTCAGCCGCCGCCAACAAAGTATACTTCACCCGATAATAACAGACAAAACTTTTATTTATATTTTAATACTGTAACATTATAAATCATAATGGATTGCTCCACATCTCCGATTTCCCACTGTCTAGGAAGTTAGGCGTTCCAAAGTTTAGCCCTGATAAATCCTTCTTTATCAGTAACAAGTACAGCAATAACTGCAGTTGATGCACAACTTCGGCGGATGTCTAATGCATGGGTTAGCTTTTGAAAAAATGTCAAGAAGACTACCCATCTATTACTTTATATTCCCCAATAGTTTGAGGATTAATCTAATAGTTATCAAGAAAAAATATGACTCGGTAGATTAGTAGCCACACGCAATGTTGAAATCGATGGTTACCCTTTAATCTGTTTTGATTTCCTGTGCCTTAATTCATTTTAAGGTAAAGAAATATAGAAGAATAAAAATAGTGATTCTGTTAAAATACATCTTTCCCATTATTAATTCCTTTATTTGTAATTTTGTAAAAAGAAAATTATTTATAAGGTTTTGTTTTTTGATTTTCAGCCAATTCCAAACGCTGATTTTATAGTACCCGTAGAAATAGATGGAACAATACATCAAGTGTATGTTTTAAAACGACCACATGTTGATGAATTTCTTAAGAAAATGGGCGAGCTTTATGAATGTGTGTTATTCACAGCATCACTAGCCAAATATGCAGATCCGGTAGCGGATCTGTTAGATCAGTGAGTATTAAAATAAATTTCGATGTGAGATTTAAAAAAATTCTTTCACATTTTTAGATGGAATGTATTTCGAGCAAGACTGTTTAGGGAATCATGTGTATATTACAGGGGTAATTATATTAAGGACTTAAATCGTCTTGGACGTGACTTACAAAAAATTGTTATTGTTGATAATTCGCCAGCTAGCTATATTTTTCATCCGGATAATGCAGTAAGTAATTTTTTTTCTGTATATACTTAGATATGTAATATACCCATAAAAGCAGTTCATTATAATTAATATTAACACATAATAGCATATCCAGGCATCGTTGACATCTGTATAAGTATTTTCTTCCGTTCTACGAACTGTACAAACTTGAAATTCCTATAGTAGCTTCGCGATAATATATTCAAACTATAGATAAAGATTCACTTAAAGCTTTTCTCACAAACATAAAATATCTATCCTCAATCCATGTTCAGCCTGTTCTTAAAAATGGAGAGGCTTGCGATCCCTGCAACTACAGACCAGTAGCAATCAGTTCAATTCTTGCAAAGGTTTTCGAGACCCTTATCAACGCACAATTGATAAAGTAGTATCTTGAGAATAACAATCTACAACTTACTTTTCTTTCTATTTGAATTATTGCGGTGGTACTAAGATGACTATACAATGGTGCACAAATACCATTGTATAAACTTGAGCATAAATAAATACGCGCTCGGTAAATAGCATTCCTTTTCATTCGGGTTATTCCTACTATTTTTGGATTGTATCAGATTTTTCTTGCTAACTCCTTAAACGAAAATTACAAGTCTTATCCTTACATAGTAGTTAACAGGTAAAAAATAAATAAACTGAATATATATAAACAGAAATATATTGCAATTGCGCAGAGAGAGTTACAATAAAATTAAATAGTCTGAATGAATACGATCGCATGAAAATAATACATGCAGGCACTCTTTCTCTTAAAATTTATGGATTGTCGTGATGTTTTGGCTTGTGTTTAGCTCACCTAATTTCTACATCTTCATTCAATAAATTTACTTACTTCCTGTGGAATTTAGGAAATTTATTGTCAATATATTTTAGGTTCCAGTCAAATCATGGTTCGATGATGTTACAGACTCCGAGCTGCTAGAATTAATTCCGTTATTCGAAAAACTTAGCAAAGTGGATTCAGTTTATAGTGTTTTATGTAATTCAAATCAACCGTCGAACAATATCCACCAACAGCAATCATCGCAGAATCAACTGCAACAAATTACACCACTAACACAATCTCCATCACCACCGCCATTAACGCAAATGCAATCGTCGATGAATCAACAAGATCAGCAGCAATTAAATCAAAATCAACAACAGAATCAACAACAACAGCAACAACAGCAGCAGCAACAGCAACAACAACAACAACAACAGCAGCATCATCAGCAACAAAATCAGCAAACAGGAAGTCCGCCCAACCTTAACAATATCAGTAGTAAGACGTAACATTGGGAATATCTGTTCATTAACATTTAAGGGTGATATCACACTTAGAGCCGTATAAGCAAGTGCATATAACTAATATATACACGAAACCCATATACACATATTCATAAAGTAAGCATAGAATGGGAGGGAGCGTGAGTAATCCTTTTTATATATATATATAAATTTGTAACTAGATATCCCGTGGCAATGTATAGAGAGGCGAAAATGAACTACTAATACAAGATGCAAAATCGTGTACATATTTATACATATATATAGATATATATATATATAAAGTACCTAGGGAGAGATTGGAAGAAAATCAAGGAAGTTTATTTTTAAGGCATATTTTATACCGAAACTGATGAAGAGATAAAGATAAAACTGAAGATATCAATCACTTTATATACACATGCGTAAGTAATTAAAAAAAAAGGAATAATGCAACTGTGTAGGTATTTATAAATCAACAGGTTAAGAACATAGGAACAAGAGAAAAAAAATATTTTTACACGGAAACCTAAATTAATTAAACCTACTAGCTTAAGACTATAAAAATAAATAAAAGGAGGAGTTATTGGAATTTAACTAGCTTTTATACGTGCATATTCGAGGAGAAGAAATCTAAAATATTTTTTGAGCAAAAAATATTTTAAAATTACTAAAATAATGTTGTTGTTTTCAAGGCGTGAGTTTATTTTCTATGTTTTTTTTTATTATTATTTTATTTGCTATATATTTATAGACATGTTCTTGCTTAGATGTGTACCTTCTACTATTTTATGTAATGTTCTTGTAGTGAATTATAAGTTTGAATGCGTCTAGCTCTTTAAAAAGTTGACATCACAATGTATGTTTCGTTTTTCATTCACCCGTGCGGTAAAATGTTTCTTTTCTACGTTTATTCACTTTTATTCTATACAGAAGTACAAAAGATTTCCTATGACGAGTTGAAAATGGAATTGTTGTCGGTTGAAAATATCATTCGAGTCGATCGTATCATACACATAAGAATGTTGTATATTCCTCTCGATATTTTGTTCTCTTGAATGACTGATTGTGCTTTCTAATAACCAAAATTAAACTCGGAAACTGCCATGGCTATAATTATTTCATTTTTTAACAAATGGTGTCTCTTCTTCGGACACAACGACAATGAATTCCTCGGTAGAGAGACTTTCACATAAGAGGACAAAGATCACTCTAAATCTATTACTCCTTGTACACGGTCTTTAGCTAGTAAGACAAATTGTATCAGCTTCAGTTGTCTTTTCAAGATATACATGAGGTTGAAGCTCTTGATCGGTTGAAGTGTTACTACTACAATAGTCCAGTGCGAAAATGCGTTTTTGCAATGATCCACTATTGATAAGCTTCCAAGATGAGCAACCTGGAGAGAAGATATCATTAAGAACTTTCCAGGTCATGAAGGAGTGTTTTTGTTCTTTCAGACACTTTTGACCAATCAAAGGGAACTATTAGTTACCTGATAACTCGCACTATATATTTTATAAGCAGTTTGTCAGGATCAATTATTCGTTGGCCTTCCCCAGAAGAAAAAAATAAAACTGCGTCAGAAATGCAGCGTATCATTGGAATTAAAGGAATAATCGGTAGGTTTGTCACATTCACTATTCCACATATATGAAACTTAATTTTGTGTTTCAATTACAGGTTGTGTGGACGGGACCCATATCCACATAGTTCCTCCAAAAAGAACCCAAGATTCCTATATAGATATTCTTGCAAGAAATATACAATGAACAACGAAAATTTATCGATATTTTCGTGAGATATCCGGGGTCTGTGCACGACAGCAGAGTTTTCAAAAACTCTTATATCTACCCGAAATTGACGGTTATCCAACGATAGTACTCTTAGCTCGTGGAGTTTGCTGCTTCGAGTGTGTGTCAGAAGATGCTGCGACCCTGGAACTATCTTCCTCCTCAGCCAAACATAATCCCCTTGGTGTTCATTGGATGTTGTATTACTCTTTCTACATGCAGATATGTTTTCGTACCGGATTGGTGCTCACTTCGTTGCTGTTCTAAAATGTCCGCTTTGCCTACACCACTTCCCGTGCTTCCTAGAGTAAATTTAGGGACTACCGATGGTTTTTTTCCAATGGTATTTCTCCTAATTCGCTGCAATTCAGGGAATAATGCAACTGTGAATATGTTCTCCAAATTTACTTTTCAAACTGTATTTTCACACGATTCCTTCCTGTTAATTTGAAGTTTTTTCTTGAAGGTCTTTTCTAAATTCCTCCATTTCGTCTCTATTTGTAGAGATATAAAGTTGTTCTCTTTTCTGGTATTTTGATCCACATTTTCTTTTAATTTTTACACTCCTTTGTTTTTCCTACTTTCGGCTCGTATTTCTTGTATAAGCTTAGCAGTAGTTTGGTGTTTTTGTCTAACCACAGCACTTTTTCTTGTTTTATAAAAGGAACTGCCTTAACTGTTTGTGTCTGGTGGTAAATACAATCCTTACCTTTCTCTGGAATCCTTGATGGGCCAGGAATCGATTCATTACTGTCATTTCCGCCTTGTGGAGGTTGCGGTTGTTCACTTCCTGTAGAATTCAAGTGAGAAGTTTCACAGAAACTATATGTTCATATTTTACCTTGATTAGTTAATCTTGCTACAAATATTTCCTCCGTTTGATTCATTATTGAATAAACCTCCTCCATCGTCCTGTTTTCGGCTGGTTGCTCTTCATTTCCATCCAAAACTATCCACTTCCATTTGGGTCATTGAACGCACACAGAATCCATTTCTATCCATTTTGGTTATGTTCAATCCATATTGGAACTCCAATGAACGCTCAGAACTGGATTGTGGTTGATTCCAACCGATTGCAATCGGTTGTTACCATTCATTGAGCGAAGCTATTTTCGTTCGTTTTGGTTCAAAAATATTTGTGCATTTTCTAAGGTGATGTGCGTATTTATTAGTTGAAAAGTTTTAATCCAGACAAAGTGATCACCACAGGCATATGGATCTTGTTTCCGTTTAGATTTTCACCTGGGATATAAAGGGTCATTCCTTGTACTAATTCGGCTAATAGAATTGTTAGAAATATTTCGACTCATTTTTCTATTGCAAGAACCTTAACATATGTCCTTATACTATGTTGCAATTTTTTTTGTTGTGCTTTTACTGATTGGATGATGTGCTGTTGAAAAATTTACGATATCTACTCTCTTCTTCTAATGATTAGATCAAGCAGATTATTGAAAAAAAA
>QYTT01079005.1:19615-30074 GCA_006980735.1 Dasypogon diadema | reverse complement strand
AATGGTTGCTTATTGTCTTCAGCTTTAAAACCCTCAATGTTCTCGTTTGTCTGAAAAACAAGAAATTTTATAAATAAGAATAGAATATGTTTCAAGTGTTTATATTACATGAATCCATTGAATTAATGGTTTTAATTCTTCTTCTAGAACAATTTTGTCCCACTCCTCTTCTGTTGTTGCTATTAGAGCTTTTGTCCTTTTAAGTCCTCTGCTGGGTAATAATCTCAATAGAGTAATTACCTTCCTGAGGCTTTCTATATTAAAAAATAATAAAAGAACAATGAAAATGAAAAACAGAAGAAAAGATAACTTACCGCACTCTACAAAATGTGTGCTGCTTTGGAAGAACTTTTTTAAGTCATATTTTTGGAATTCTTCAATACTACCATTATTTTTGGCCATAAGTTAAAACTCATGATCAATCTAAAAAATATTAGAATATATTGTTGAATTTCCTTAATGTACGATATGGAATAAAATACTAACTATATCTCCTTTGTACGAAAGAAATTTGGGATATTTTTCTAAGATGTTTATATTAGAATGTGATATTTCTAATCTTCGACTTTCAAAGGTTTCCATCATCAACGATTTCACACCCTTGAAATTTTCGTTTGTATCAGGTAAATTTTTCAGTTCTAATACCTAAAAATTAATGTTGTAATTTTAGTCTTTTAAATTCATCTTTTAATACCTTATCCACGTCTATATTAAAATTTTTGTTTTCACAGGATTTTCTCTTAGAGACTTGATTTTTTTTTTTAGATGGTGATAGACTAAGTCTGATATGTTCCAGTCTTTTAATTTTTTCTCCAAATTTAATTTTTGACAGTTTTCATTTCAAGACGAGTGTTACCACTAAGAATTCCAAATTTCTATGCCGTTCTGTTTTTAGTCATATAAAATTTATACATGTAAATTTTAAAACAATTTTATTCAACCGCCCTTTCGACACCTAAACTAACGTCGACTGAACCCTATCGAATTTACGACACCTCTCTGTCGAGACAACGAGTTTTACGCACCTGTATCGACATTTTACGTATCGTTTTGATCGACGTCGAGTTCCGCGAATTTGGCCCAGCATTATATAAAAGTTTTACTAATAATTATTATTTTTTATATAGTAAATTAAATGCGCAATTACTAAAAACACTTTCTAATCACCTCGAATAAAATAGTAATTTTCCGATTGTTCACGTTTTAGTTGGCCTCTATAATTCTTGAATAAATTTCAATATATGACGACTAATTTTGTTTGCAAACTGAGGAAACAAAAATCATGATCAGGAATAATAAAATATTTTTTACAATAAAACCAGTTTTTTACGTCGTTCACGAGAATTCGGCTCGAATGTATTTCTTAGAATAATTTTTGATATATTTGCATAATTTAAAGAGAAATTAGTTTAAATGGATGAAAAGCTTTAGAAAAAATTCATGAATTTAATGGTTTAATGGTTTAGTTAACTTCATTTTGAGGTTGATTAAATACAATGTTTACTTCTTCTTCTGTCGCTGGACGGTAACTGATATGTATCAGGACACAGGAATATTTGCACAGAGGCCTTTAAATGTTACTTTGTTATATCTGGCAGGAAAAGCATGTGGCTACCCCTTGCGTCGGTGCATGTAGACAGGCCGGGGTCGAGGTATATGTAACATTTGTCCACGAAACTTCTTTTCGTTTTGGAATATCACACGGCGCTGCCACCCCAGCCACCCATTTAAACAGGTAAAAAGTATGTACTAAATGGGTCAAAATCAGGATAGAAATTTACTCACTTCCTTCCTTGTAATACCCTTCTTTTTCGAACTTTGGCTTACCTAATGGCTGACAATTATGTTTTGTTATATTATGTATAGGATATATTGTATTTTGGCTTAAATACTTTTACATAATTCTTTTATCATTGAAATACTAATAAACTTTAGCTTTTCTTAAAATATCTTGAAAAATTGTCATTCTATGAATATAAACATTCTACCAAAAAACGCCCCGGTCATCTTCATTAAAGTCAGTTCCCTTGTCTCCCACGTTTCGGGGGTTTTTCGTTATATACAAAATAGATACTTAATAAGTATCAACATCGATTCGCTAAAAAAGAATCAATGATTGTTCAGTTCCTCATCACACGGCAAACTTCGCATCTTACTCCAGAAGATCTTTAGACAATCCAAAAAATGTGCACTTTCTATCCTTGACTAATCCAAAGTAATCTACTACTTCAAGAATTATACTTCTCCATCTTGCCCTAAATTTGCCGTCCTAGAATATACTGATGATTTGAATATTTTAGACCCAGCTGATATCAAAGATATTGTAGCATAGCTCGATGATCTTACTCACAATATGGGTCTTCGAATCAGTGATCAAAAATAAAACTTCATAAACTGAATTTATATGCGGTAAATAAGTAGGATGGGGTGTGCTAATAGGGTTTCTGGAGCGTTTTGAACACACTTTTGTTCTAAAATTTCTCTCATTTAAAATCACTCTCCCTTCCCAAATTTACATTTTGCGAAAGTAGTGTAATCATTTAAATGCTCATAAGACCCTTCAAAGGGATCGGAGGATCAAAGTTGACCATTTAAAAGCACTTCATCCTTTCTAACGATATCGAACATGTTATGATCCATGCACAAATGTATTAGGTTGGTACATATTAAATTTCGGATGTTTTTAGCCAATTTATGTTGGTACTACTGAGTTAATTTTTTAACCTTATAATTTAATGTCAAGTAGATAAATATATCTGTGTTTGTTTTACGTGTTAGTGTTATCTGGTTTTGAAATTCCGCAATTAATAATAATTTTCCAAATTCCATAATGCCAACTAATAAAATACGCCTCATAATCTGGGCACAGTGCAGCGAAAATAACTCGTAATATTAAAAGTGTATACGGTGAGACTTATGTGAGTGAACGAATAGTGCAGCGTTGGTTTAAACCATTTCGTAATGGAGGTGAATCGATCGAAAATGAGCCTCGTGGAAAGCCTCAAAATAAAATTGATAATGAAGTTTTGAAGACCTTGGTGGAAGAAGATCCACATCAAACATCCCGGGAACTTGCATACCGAATGCAAGTTGATCATACAAAAATAATACGACATCTTCAAGCCTTAGGTAGTGTCAAAAAAGTGGATAAATTGGTTCCTCATGAACTTTCCGAAAGAAGAAGGCTGGATAAGAAGTTATTGTTTATAAATAATTTGATGGAGTATACGCGTTCAGAAACTTAATTAACTTATTGTAAAAGACATACAACCCATTCCCTATTTATTTCTTCAAACACCTGGATCACTTTTTAAAGAGAAAAGTTTTTAAAAAAAAAAGGAAATAGAAATTAAAACAGTGGTCACAAATTTTATTGACTCAAAAAACCAGATTTTTTCAAAAATGGCATTTATGCTTTTGTAAATCGTTGGCAACGGTGCATTAATGCAAACGAAGACTATTTTGATTAGTAAAAGTATGTTTTTAAGAATTCGGTGAGTTTAATATTTGCTTATAAGATCCGGCATTTCACATGGACCGACCTAATAATTAAGACCCTCCAGAAAGAACCTTTGTTGCTATTATGTGATATTTAAGAGAGAAGCGAGATGCGAAGGGTAAAATATGTTGATTTAAAATAACATTATTGTAACATTCAAGGTCAAAATAATTATCAGTTTAGTTTTTCTTCAAAATTACTGCCACCTAAATTAAGCTGTATGAATCATAGATACATCCTGAATTATAAAAAGTGGTTTGGAACCTATCTTAATGAGTAGGTCCAGTAAAAAACATGTGGGCTTCCTCTTCTATAATTATGGCCCTTAATGGGTTAATTATGTTAATGATTACGTATACTTAGAATTAAAAAATTAGAAGATCTGGTTACTGATACCATGCTTTTTGTTTTCAATCAAGCTAGAAAGACGTGCACCTAATTTCTCTTGGAGTATTTTAAATCTAACCCAGTTCGAACAGAAACTAATCAAACAATTTTTGTAATTCCTTCTAGCAATTTAAAATTTAGATAGGTGCATAAATCACTATTACTAATCAACCTTCATACTGTCAATAATTTGACTGTAGATTCAGGTATTAACCACACACAAATTTTTTATCTAACTCTATAAATTAGGCAATAACATGAAAAAAGATTTTATTTTAAGATGATAATAGATTACATTCATAGCCGTAACAATAACATAAAATATCAAAAATATTCCCTATGACTGCAGGGCTCACCACAATAACCACTTTGAGAGAATTTACATTTGATTGCTGACCTTTTATTGTCGATTAAAACCGGCTTCTTGTAGGTAAAGACTCACGTTTTTATTTCTGATTGAAACTTCATGAGCAATTAAAAATTATTTTTATTTCCGTATATGAAAAATGTCTTTATAGTTAGAGAAACATTTATCGTACCAACAGTGTTTTTGAATGAACATGTTTTTTCAGTATATTTTTGGATTTCATAATGTTGAGGTTGAAACTGCTTAATTCCAGAGAATATGGGTTAATTGAAAATTGCATATGCCGTGGTAATGATGAACTTCGGCAAAACAATTAGGCAGTGGCCAACAAATTGTGATAAAACCCTCATGAGTCAAATTTCTTAGGAATATCTCGAAATGTTAAAATA
This sequence comes from Dasypogon diadema, assembly GCA_006980735.1. Classification (NCBI taxonomy): domain Eukaryota; kingdom Metazoa; phylum Arthropoda; class Insecta; order Diptera; family Asilidae; genus Dasypogon; species Dasypogon diadema. The sequence continues at coordinate 25,432 of QYTT01079005.1, read as the reverse complement.
GACATGCGACGTTTCACCTGTTCTTATACAACAACAAACACAATAATATGTATTTTGGAATACAGAGATTCTATTAAAAACTTGAGCATATCACTTAACTCCAAGTTCAGCTGTTATAACTAAATCAGGGACATGATGAGTATGAGTAAAATATACCGTGGTCTTCATCAACTGTGGATTAGTTGCAGCTACATATCCATAGTACTTAGAAGGAAGTTAGCTTGGCTATCATTATCCTGTATTTTACTTTTGAAAGTCGTGTCTTTAGCAACCTTGACTCCGTGCGTCAAAGAAAGGTGTTAGTGACATTTAATGATGTATGTATTTACAGGCTTCTTCGTAGTGTACCCTTCTCTTGTTATGCAACATTGCTTCTTGGCAACTCAATTGAGGTTTGTCTTGAGAGACGTAAACTAATTTTCCTATAGAAAATAATTTCTAATAATATTCCTCAGTATTTATGAACTAAACTACAATCTGCCAGGCATCTCCAACTCCTGGTCCCAAAATGCGTTTCACAGTATTCTCGGCGCTCTTATTTTGGACTATCTACAATTGGAATTCCCTTCCCGTTAGTATTCAGCGTGCAGTCTCTCATAGGTGTTTCCCATGTTACGGAGAGATCATCGCTGTCTCATTAGTTTTCTGTGTATTTTGTATTGTTAATATAGTATTATGTATTGTTTATTTGCTTATTTATTTATCTGTTTTACGTAGTTCTTAATTTATATTATTCGAACATACCATTCTCCTCCTAAATCCAGCATGATGGTACTAAAATAAGATTTTGTAATCGTCAGCACGATACCGAATAAAGTATTATTACTTTACGCAATTATTTATTCTGCTACTTTTTCATATTAAAATTAATTCCGACCTGGTTCGCACATGTAATTAAGATGTAAATGTTGTAATTTGATACTCCCCACCTACATCATAAAGGTGATAATAATACAATATGATATGATTACCAATATAATATGTAAATTTCTTCACACGCATAACACCTGGCCTGCAAAAATTAAAATGCATAATACAAATTATGCAATCACTTGCATCTCTGTATCCGGCATAAAGTGGAAGAATTTACATGTTAACCTTGGCATTGACATGCAAGACTTTGTTGAATTTCGAGTGGACGTCGACTGCGCTAAATGACCTGTACAACAAGTTTAGATACTATGCAAAAGTCAATTGGGATTTGCTGGTAAAAGGCCGCACTCAGCCGCTATGACTAATTCCTGGTCTCTTTGTATCACTCTTGTGGTTATTGTTTTACTTTCAATTTATCGGTGCTTTTTCGTTTTTTTAATAGTTTTATTTTGTATGATTGCATCCAAGTGCTGTTGCACGATATTTAATTTATGAAAATGCAAATTTGCTAATTACACTGAGGTGAGCAATTGTAATAATGCTATTCTCTGTGATTTATCTTTTTAATCATATTGTTGCTATTTTAATGAGAGTGCCGACTTATAACAGGTGCGTGCTGAAAATTACAGGTGTTATTTTTTAAATGGAATTAAATTAAACTAATTTAATCTCAATTGTATCAAAATTAATTGCAATTAATATTTAAATTGTACGCGTCATATTTTATCTTGATTTCGTTTTATTTATGAAAAATAAAGCAATTTGGAATAACCAAGTCAACACTGGTCCTAGTCCCAGAAGTCCCGATCTTCTCATGATATTCGTGTTTTTCAGCCATGTTCTTTCTTTTAGTTGCATCATATAAAAATAAGCAGTTACATCTACGGGAGGGTTGCTTGTGGACCTGGAGGATCATAATGTAGACTTCTTCAGGGTCATGCCCTTGTTTAAAAAACCACTTATAGTTAACAGATGCCATACTTCTATTTGTATACAATATATATTCTTGGAGTTTTCTAAGCTTAGTTAAAGACTTATTCTACTATATACTTAGAAAGCGATTTCGACACGTGTTAATGGATATGATGCTTCTATCTTCATAGCTACTACAAAATACAATTTAAGTGATCTATTAAGAGTATTTTTCATGAGTTGTATAGGGCTGGCAATAGCCTGTAGATAACGGTGAAGTGGAGGTTAATTTGACTTCGGAATAATCCCTGTCGTCCTCTGCCCTACTTTTTCCTATTGGAAGTGTGCAATACATTAAACGATTGCCCTTGGACTCACTTTAATCATCAAATGAGGAATAACAAAAAAGGCTGGGGGCAATTCTCGATAAATCGAGATTTTTTTATCACTGAAGTTTTAATTTATTTTCGGAATGGATTCATCCCTTGAATGATTCTGGAGTTTTCCGTACGAAAACTGGTAAAGCGGGAGAATTCACCCAGGGAAAATTAATTTGGCTCCATTAAAAATTGACAGAATTTTTAACTTGGGACAGTGTAAAGCTTTTAATTGGTGCCCAAGTCGACACTTCCAAATCTGGTGTACCACGCCAAACATGTAAATCCTCTTAATCTGCAAAGTAGATACGCAAATGTTTACAAATGTGAAAATTGGCTGGTCCGATGTCGAATCATCATTAAAACGCTACCAACCACATGATTCATTATTGACCGAGAAAATTCCTGACAATCCGTTCCCATGAATTATTCGTACCCAATTTACTATTCTGTGATACATTGCCACGTCTTTCCTCCAACGTAGATGTACACTGGACAAACTGCCACTTCTGGTGAAATTTATTTCGGGATTATTCAGCTCCTTAGGTATCAGGTCAACGCAGCAAAAGTTCAGAGTTGCCTCTTTGCCTTTTGCAGGGCCATTCGATTGTTTGCTTAGATTGCTCAGATGTCATGGAGCGCTATTTCTTGTCTGTAACTGTTTTTCTATTATTCATTTAGAAATCTAGGATTAACAGAAAGGGCAACTGATGGCCGTTTTGTTTTTTATTCTTTTACAGAATAAGAATTGCCTGAAATAGTAAAGCTCCTCGAAATCCTCTTGACGTTTTCTTATAATGAAAATAATTTTCCTTAAAGGGGTGGAGTGGCTGCAAGGTTTGACAAATGAGTCTGCAATAATAAACGTCCAGGACTTGTCTGGTATTTAATTTTACTTTTTGCAAGGATTTAAAGATAGGGATGCAGATGTTTGTCATTCAGTAATGGCGATCGCTTTCAGAGAGAGTCCAAAAGCTGCGAAATTTTCTATTACTATGTATTTTTGCAAATAAAGATGTTTAAGCATAAATAATAAGAAATAAACAGAATCTAATTGGTCTTTTTTCAGGAAGAAAGAGACTTTTGAGTTAGTTATTTCTCCTTTCGTTCATTTTCAACGGCAAAGAAGAAGCTGAAGGTCAAGGTTATAACTGGGCCTTAAAGCTGGCAACAATTAGGAAAGCCTAGAATAATCCCATTGATCTTGTGGATGGAAAGTAAATCCTATCGGCCAAAAGAAGCTCCTGTTTGAGATTAGAATGACTTCATATTCCTCACAGCCTTGGATGAAGGAAGAATCATTTGATTTATTTTCACTATTATATAAGTGATAAACAGCCAAAAAAGATCAAATTTTAAAGAAGCAGATTAAAGCGGGTTAGGGTTTATTTAAGCCCTAAATTCACAGAGCCTTATGAGGAGTCCAGAGATTACCCTCAACTAACCTTTGTTAGTAAAAATACTTTTTAGTTGGGAATTTCTAGTTTAGGGCTTACCAACATTTCGGACAACTCCTTCTCCAAACTTTTATTGCACCTCTTCCTCCATACTACGCAGTTTTTTTTTATTTAATTGCTACTCTAGTTATTTCCAGTCCTCGCACTAAAACTTCATTATGTCCCCTTCAAAATTTCATAAGATACACCAGGTTTGTGTCACGACAAATTTACTGAGGACGTTAAAGTGGTTACATGTAACATTATTTGAATTTAATTCAGAAATTTAATTAATGATTAGAATATCTATTTACACTCTGAGACACACAAAGTGTCAGGTACTTGTGCAATGTGTTATGTAATAAGGAATGCTATAAAAATGTCTTTATAAGATTTTCGCAATTTGTATTCAGAAAAGTGGATATCACATAAATCTTCAACTTCTGAGTAGACACCGATTTGAAATTTACTCATAAAGTGTAAATTCTTCGCTGCTTATTAAACTGATAGCACGAAGTATTATATAATTTCAATATGTAAATTGCTGATATTAGTGCCGGTCAACTAATTAAACCTAAGATAATTGAATCATTTGCAGGTGTAAATTGATGTGTTTTTAGTAAGATTGTTGATGTGACGATTTTATATAAAAATGGGAAAGTCTTACAATTTGTCAGGATCATAGGGTGCACAATTAACAACTCCAACAACTTTCATTAAGCTGGAACGAGATAAACTTTGTTTACAATCGGAAAAGCTGCTCGGCGTAAGTTTCCAATAAGGTACATATCGAGATAAAAATATATACAATCTGTGTGCGACTGGTCTACCCACACTGCTAACTTTCAATTTGGTCGTTTTGTTTTGCTTTTGAAAGTTTTATTGTTCTAAATAAACCGCCAATTCAAATTTTTTGCAAACCTTATGAGGTGTTCATTGTGTCGAACGAAATTGGTCCGGAGTCGATATCACTATTGGTTCTGGAGATATTCGAGACCAAGAAAAATGTACGTACACATGCACACAGAGACATCTCCCTAAAAACGATGGATTTGAACTCTAGGGACTTCGAAACGTGGAGATATGTTGAATTTTCGATTCGAAAAATCGGACCTATTACAATAATTTCCGAATGGAAAGTTAATAATGTCACATTTTAAACAGTTTCAATTTCGCTACAAATTTTGTCCGTCCTAGTGTGTACTTTTATAGGCGAGCTGCACGTAATATATCTCCACGACTTCCGTCCCCGGAAAAACATTACCAGAAGGAATTATGAACCAGTGATCGCACTTGTTACCTTTTTGAAATTTTGTACAAAAACAAGAAACGAAATTTAAAAAAAAATACTTAAAGGCCTAAGGAATATTTTAAATGAGGAAAAAGAAAATCGAAATTCAAAAATTCTCAACTGATTCTGATCCATTCTCTCTGTGTGGCGGAAGTACGAATAAGGGTACGAATAAGGGCTATTTTCTTGGTTCCGTAAAATATATAAAACTTGACAGTGTAAGAGAAAATGAAAGTATTAAATAAGAAGCTAAAAAGACCTCAAAAAGAAGAAATAGAACTGAAGCTGAGAGCTTGCAAGAGGAATGTGAAGAAGGGACTCGAAAAGCAGCCAGAGGAAAAATTATTCACTGGAACTTGAAAGTAAAGCAGTCGAAACAGGGAAACATTGCAGAACCGGGATGACGCAGATGTAAGAAAAAAGATAAGGACTCTAACCATACCATAACCTTCCTGTGCTAACACTTTGTAAGCGGGAGACTGTGATTACAGTCCTGTATAGAGAGGCACCCGCCTGCAATGTGTTAATAATTTTGGTTCAGTATTTGATTGAAAATCCTATAATATTTTAAAATGTTTTGTGGACAGTTTCGATCGTCTGGTGTATTATCTAAAAAGTTGTATGGAATGTAGTGATATATATTTTTAAATAGATCAATGAATTCGTATGAAGGACTTTGATTTTCGCTTATTTTTTCCAATGTATTTGTTACACTGCGTGCTGTGAGGAATTGTGGTGACCTGGAAGAAGGAAAGATGAGCGATAATTTTGTTTAAAATAGAAGTTCACCTGCTAAGTGTTGTCCACTGCGTGTCCTTTTCCACATGATGAGATGATTCTGCAAAGATCTTTCCTTATATTCCAGATAAAATACTATTTGGAACCTGCTTACCTGTAGTAAATAAAGCGCCAAGCGGATTTTGAGGAC
>QYTT01079005.1:0-19595 GCA_006980735.1 Dasypogon diadema | reverse complement strand
ATTCTCTCTGTGTGGCGGAAGTACGAATAAGGGTACGAATAAGGGCTATTTTCTTGGTTCCGTAAAATATATAAAACTTGACAGTGTAAGAGAAAATGAAAGTATTAAATAAGAAGTTAAAAAGACCTCAAAAAGAAGAAATAGAACTGAAGCTGAGAGCTTGCCAGAGGAATGTGAAGAAGGGACTCGAAAAACAGCCAGAGGAAAAAATATTCACTGGAACTTGAAAGTAAAGCAGTCGAAACAGGGAAGCATTGCAGAACCGGGATGACGCAGATGTAAGAAAAAAGATAAGGACTCTAACCATACCATAACCTTCCTGTGTTAACACTTTGTAAGCGGGAGACTGTGATTACAGTCCTGTATAGAGAGGCACTAGCCTGCAATGTGTTAATAATTTTGATTCAGTATTTGATTGAAAATCCTATAATATTTTAAAATGTTTTGTAGACAGTTTCGATCGTCGGGTGTATTATCTAAAAAGATGTATGGAATGTAGTGATATATATTTTTAAATAGATCAATGAATTCGTATGAAGAACTTTGATTTTCGCTTCTTTTTTCCGATGTATTGAACTGAATTCGTGAATACGGGCGAATAGTTAAACCACATTGCGAACATAAGTGTTAAGAACCCGCACAAATTCGTCCCACTCCTTGCCCCAACTCTAGCCAATATGAAGATTTACGCATCACGAAAGTGCGTCACTTGTGGAACATTCAAATGTAAAGGATGTCCCCACAAGAGCGAAAAATTCAAATTTGGCGCCATTTCTACTGCTGTGCGTTGACAATTAAACCATTATGACATTTCGATAGTAGGCAGTCCGTTTTAATAAAAAATACGCAATTTCAAGTTCCCTGGTCTAAAAGTTGTGCATCGCAAAAACCATGATGCATAGCTCAAAAGGGAGAACAGTAAGATGTTGACGTTATTCGGTGGGTTCGTAAATGCTCCGGTGCCAAATTATAAGTTCAACGTCTCTAGATTGCTCTATTAAACGACGCTGGGTAAATATGGCTCTCCTGGGGGATCTATCGTTTGACAGAGGATCGATGGGCGGATTTCAGATTCAGAGGGCCAACTCAGGGGGTTTTTCAACATGACACGATTCGTTTCTTGAATCAGTATATCAAAATTTATGGTGGAATTCGACAACTTTGGCTCTCAGGCAATGCATTAGTTGTTGCGTTGAAAATGAATCTAGTCAAGGCTTCAATAATAAATTTTAATTTTGCAGTATTATTTACTCACAATTGGAAGCCGAATGTAACCGAAAGACGACTATTGTTGTTAGTGATTGCATGCAATTTATATATGGCAACGCTTTTGAAGTTTTCTAAATAAACTGCATCTTTCAGGATTGCCTTCACATTTTGTTGAGTGGTATTGCTCCACATAGTGCTTTTTCGTAGTGTCTTATCCAGGGAGGTATACAATTTATCTGGGGTACCGCAAGGCAGTCATTTAGGTCCTCTTGACTTCATTATTTTCATAAATAATGTATTTTTGAATTCTATGCTGATGATACCAAGATCTTCTATGCTATCCCATCCAAGTATGACTATGTTATTTAAAATTTTGACCTAAATGCTTTTCATACATGGTATGTTCTGTACACTTAAGAAAAGTATTATTTTCTTCAGTTATACTACTTTGTTATATAGGCTGAAGAATTTAATGATTCATTCATAACGAGAACTCTCTATTGTAGATTCATCCTATTTTCATTAAAGACTAATAGTAGCAACTTGAGGAGTGTCTCCCTTATGCGTATTAAAAACCGTCTTTCTGTGGTCGTGTGATTCATATTAAAACGTGAACATTACTACAAGAGGCTTTTTTACGAGCTCGTAATTCATGAAAAACAACAAATAATATAGACTGCTGTGTTATCTGTAGCGAAATACTTACAGCCGAAGTTTCGTTAAAATTTGCACACCCCAGCCGCTAATAAATACATGAGATAGAAGCTTGAAGTATAGGTTCTATTTCATTAACGGGAAGATCGATTTACCTAACATATTAGAGCTCATATTTACTCTTATCTGAAATCCTATTAAATATTGAACTAACAAAACTCCTTCAGCTTCTAAAACATAATAAAACTTTAAAGTTTAAATTCAAATAGTTTAATAAATTTTGTTTGAAGCAGTTTCTGTGTATAAAAAACAGGATGAATGCCCGACAAAGTATTTACACCATAATTTCTAAACTACATATATCAATGTTTAGATAAATGGCCCTTAAAAGTCATACAGGAACATTTTACTGTTCATTTCCTACTCTTGAACAAGAGAAACTCTTAAAGTTGTCATGCATTTCCCCTGCTATGTTCTTAGAAACATCACATCTAAAACGCTTCCATGTATATTGAGGTAATTCATTAGCTTGAAATTGAAAGAATAGAATTAAATTAACCCAGAAGTGAAATCCACATACATTTTGTTTTAACACTGGTTATAGGAGATAACTTGGAGCTGAGCTGACTTTTAAGATTCGTAAAATCGTTTCAGTACAACTATTTTGGTGGACAATATACTTAAGGGAAATGAAAAATGTAGAAGTTGTAAAGAAATTATAAGCTTTTTACGACTTAAAGGATCATATAAAAACACTCAAGTAATTACTTTATGACTAGTTTTAGACATGATTTAACCTTTATGTTGAACTGTTCAGTCCATGTCATGCATGGTGGTTTGGACGATGTAACACAACTGTTGAATTTCCTTAAATGATACGAACTACTCTTACTCTTCACTTGATATTTTAAAAACCTCTGAAATTCTTAGTTTTCATATATTCAAAATTTTCATATGTAACGTTTAATTAAGGAATAACATCCGAAATCTAAAAGAATAAACGTTTTTGTGTGAGGGTCATTTAGGAGGTAGTGGAGATATTGTTTTGTATGGCCTTACTTTCACGGAACATACTCTTACCGTACACCCTGCGAAACCCATTGTAGCACTAGATAATACCATAAGCTTCAAACTTTATCTTAAGAGCTTAAACAATACTTTATCCTTCTATTTATGTTTTTGGCTTACAAGGCATTGAATTACAGAATTTTGTTATTTTTCTCCAAATTTTAACTGTTTCCTACAAAAAACGTAACACAAATGAGCGCTCGAAAGAATAAGAGAAATAATCCGAAAAAAGGCGCCAAGAAGCCTACGATACGGCTACGATACGGCAGTTTTTGATCCTCTTCACTTAGGTGCTTATCCTCGCCAATTTGGTGCTCACGTCAATTGAAATGCTGACAGGATTACATTCGATCATACCAAATCTGTTAAGAAGATCCTATATCCTGTTATGTTAAATTGTGATGCGTTCTTTGGAATGTGGAAAGATATCTTGTAATATTTACAAAAACCTGAAAAGGCAAATAGTAGAACTGAAAAGAAGTCAGAATGCATATAAACTATCCTTTTGTTCCAAATGAGCTTAACTGCATCTACTGTAGATGATAGTGTAACCACCCATTCTCTCTCTGTGAACTTCCCTTCCTACTCAGAGCGTGAGAGCTCACCATGTGATCATGCCGATCGCATCTATTTTCGTAGTGTGAGCCTAAAAGAATTCTTATTTCCGGGGGCTATTATGAAGTCATGTGCTGTAGGCCCTGACATTTTATTGTTCCGTTTTAAGATGCTGCTTGCTTTCATTAGTGTTTATAACCTGCACATTGTAAATACATATTTAATGCCAGCTTCTTCTGATATAAGAGTAACTGGACGATTGCGTCGAAAATTATCTGATCGTAAGTCCTTTAACTTTAGTTCGAGTGTAGTTTCTATGGTAGTCAAATTTCTTTCAAATCATCCCCAGAGTGTTAAGGTTAATGGAAGTGTCCACACCTAGCATCCTACAAGGATCAATTCTAGGTCCATTTTTATTCAGCTTTTTGTCAATAATTTCCCAAGTGTTGTACGGGATGTGTGCCTATGCTGATGATGCTCAGGTGTATTTAAGCAGACCTATTACGCTACACAATTGGACTGAATGAATATATATTGATATAAGCCAAATCCATGATTTGTCAGTTAGAACCCCGGAAAGTCAAATTGTATAATGTTTTACGGCGTTATTCTTACCTTAGATAATGATCTCTAAATTCTTCTAAGTGGCTTTCCTTTACCTACAAAAGAAGGTGCCCAATCTCGGTGTCAAAGATTACCAAAATTTATGCTGTCTTGCCCAGGCTATGGTTATATATATGGTTATACGGTTGGACAGCTCGTGAGCACGTAGGTTAGAAGTCACTTTTACCGACTTTCTATGATTTGTTTGTGAGTTACGAAGGTTTGACTATATCTCCTCTGTCAGACTTGCCCTCGTCGGTTGCAGTTTGGATACTTACCCCAAAGAGAGCGTTAGTATCTCTATTTAAATTAAATTAAATCGAACGAACCAAAGTACTTTCGTGAAATCTTTGAATTCAAAATATTCCCACGTAAGAGAAAATTTTAATACTGAGTTTTAAGAAACTAGTTATGATAAGTTCTCCCCATGTATAAGTAATTCACTATTCCAAAGTCTCCCGCGAAACATTCAAACAACTAATTTGCTAACTGTTCTTCACATCTCAGTACCAACTATAGTTTGTTCTTCCTTTGCTTCAAGTTTTGGTTATTATTTTCATTGTCTTTATCTTTCTTTATTTTTAAATAGTCCTATCAAGTGCCAGTGTATCGAATTTTAAAATAAAACATGTTTAATTTTGTGTATAAATTAACTACGAACTATATACATAAGAAAAAAAACAACTGGCGGACAAGGCCCAAGAGGAGGAAGAGGATCATCCATCAAAGTTGGAAGGTTTGATAACGTTTTTGTGCTCATAAATATTACACACAATCGTTTCAGTTTGGAAATCTGAAGTTCTCATATTTATTAATTAGAGTAAGCTTTGAAAATGACAATATCAAAAAATATATCATGAATTTTTTAAGGTAGAACGATTACTGATTGGCACTCGAAGGCATAGTATGTAGATATACTAACTTTAGTTAGCTGAACTGTGAAAAAGCTTTACGCTAAAAATTATCAATACCCTTAATAAATATTATAAGTCTCTGTACACGTGTGGAATTCCACACCTGTGGTTATTATACCAAAGGGGTGGCGCATTTTCTCACGTAAGAGTGAAAGATTTCGAAAGAACTTTACTCTTAAATACTAGGAGCTTTTAAATTCTCTTAATTAAGCTCTGTCTCGAAGAGAAACTGAATTTGTAGGTATGACACAAGAAACAAACAAAAAGCTGTGCAATATTTTCTTTAATAAATTTCCCTTTACTAACTCCATTTAACAAGCAATTACTGAACTGTCTGCTAAAGCTTGCCCAGAGTTTAAGCTTTTTGGAAAAATTTATTGCATGGATAGAATTGTAGATTGGGATAACTCTAAACAATTTACTTCATTCTACATAGGAATTTAACCACTGCAAGTCTGAGAGCTTAAGTGAAAATAGTAGCGTCCCTTTAAATCTTAGAACATTTATATTCTCACCTGATGATTACGACTTCATGGAAATTTAATAAGCGTTTCACTGACATATTTTCCTAATACTTCGTGGAAAAAGTCGCACACAAATCTTTTTCGAGAACTTTGTTAATAATAACTTTTGCGAAGATTATACTGACTTAGAAGTGATGGACAGGCAAAAAAGAAAAGGTCTAGTCGAAATAATATAATTATACTTTTCCTTATAATTTTCATAAAGGAAACCATTCCAAATGGAAAAAGTAGTTTTTTTTATCAGACTCAGAATAATTCTAAGAAAAAATTACTTTTTTAAGTTCGACTATAAGGGAGGTATTCACCTGTTTGTGGTGTTTTTATTTATGTGAAAAAAATTTTACAGTAGAATATTAAATGAGTCCTAAGGAAATTCTCTTCCAAAATCATCTTATCTTTTGCCATTTTAGTGCAACTAACTCCTTTCCTTAGTATTTAATTTTATAGTTTGAGGTGAGTTATATATATATATCGTTCGGGCTGATATCGAAGCAGACTTCTGCGTGCCTCTGCCAAGAGCCGTCTCAAGTAACCCGCGTCGAAGAGTTTCTAGGTAGTTCCCTAACCTTTACGTCCTTGTTACATCAAGCATTTGTTTATGGGTTCACTGTCCCATGCTACCTATGGGGCCGTCTGTGACAGTCATTTTCCTGTTAGCCAAGGCCGGGCAGTCGCAAACAATGTGATCCGTCACCTCAGTATCCCCCAGGCACAGTCTGCATATCTAGGATCCCCATCCTTTTGAGGTGATATCCAAAGCTGCCATGCCCAGTAGTCAAAGAAATTAACCATCTCAGTGCTCCTAGCGACATGCTTAGAATTTCTCTTCTAATCATTCCACACGACAACCTAATTGTTTTCTTAGCCTGTCGGCAAGTCGTCATATTGTTCCACCGATTCTGCTATTCTTTCATGACCCATTTCTCGATTAGGTTCTTCACCTTACCTCCCCAAATGGCGATATATGGTTCTGAATTAGAATTCACTATCAGCCGTTTGATTCTCTAAGACGTCAGCTTTTTGGTCCTCTTCGATTCCTATGTGTCTTCTAATCCAATAAAGCGTTACCTCCTTTTATGAGGTACATCCATTGCATCTGATCATTTGATTACTGTCTGATTGTCCAGTGCAATGAAGATTTTACCTCCTCGCACTTGATCCTCCTTTAAGCAATGCAACGCACCAAACAGAGCCATACTTTCTGTTCGGTATATCGAGGTGAACCTTCCCAGGCTAACAAATCAGAACAAATTTAAGCTTCCGAGAAGATTCCTGCACCTGCCGTGCCGTTAAACATAGATCCGTTCATGAATATAAAAATATATCCCGGTCTCTTCTCTGGAAGAAATCCGCCATTGATAAGAGGCTTGTAAAACCTTTCGATTATCCGGACCCCTCTGATCTTGCCCGTGATTATCATGGGTGTCTTGATCCCTTTTACGTGATTCAGGATTCTCCTATGCCCATACTCAATACCATATGCCGGCCCTCTGCATCCTGAGTGTCTTCTCTATTGCAATCTTCTTCTTCTTCTTGCGGCGATGGCAGCTGCAGAAAAGTTTCTACCACAGCTGTGGGTGTGAAGCGAAAAGCGTTGGCAAACCCCATGCAAGTTATCCTTTGTACCTTATCCAGTTGCCATCTAACTGTAATCTAGCATGCCTTAGGCCAACAGACTACCGCAGAAAATGTCAGGAAATGTTTAACTAACATTGTGTTGATCTCGGAAAAATCCCCTACCTTAATCCACACACTCTTATATATCAATGCAACACCACTTTCGCTTTTCTAATCTTTTATTCGACATGGTGCTTCCAGGTCAGCCTCGAATTCAGGAGCCAAAGAGCAGATTCCAAGTCCTTAGACCCCCTAGTGAAGACAATCGCAGGCATCAATTTTGTGCAAAGCTTGAAGTGTATTGCATGTAATCAATAACTCCCTGACCGTTCTTTCTGTTTACAAGAATAACTAGGTCATATTCACAACTTTAGTTATTAAATCCAGCTTCGAACAACTCCCGTAGAAATTCAACTATTATTAACGACGACAAGAGGAGGGACAATGAGGGATCCCTCATTGGAAGAAACTTTTTCAGCCTTTATGGTAGCTATTTTAGTTCCCTTCGGCTAGACAACATATTTCTTAGTATAGTTGGGTAAGGGGCTCCCCTGTGCTTCCCTTGACGGCTGTTCCTTTTATGGCACAGAAGAGGTCGGTCGTTGCTATTTTAAATTTGGCTACTAGATGGTATAAAGCTGCTATGGTAGACTTTCCTGCCCTATAGGCATGTTGTTGTGTCTAAGAGGATATATCTAAGCTGCAGAGAAATAATTATCTAAGCTGCAGGAAGATAATGAAATAAGGAGCTAAAATTTGGAAAACTTAAAAACAAAACATTCGTTCAATGGCTGTCATTTCGTTCTTTCCTTTTTCCTTAATCCTTGTGAGAATTTTCTTATTATGGAGGGATTCGAGAGGGAATTTTTCCGTTAAAGGGGTAGAACCTTGTTGATTTACTTGAGAAAAACCAAACGGGAACAGATACTTTCAGCGGTCCAACCAGCTTGTCGACCTTGCGAAACTCAGGATCCACTCCCACCTCCTTTTGCCTGCTTCATGTAACGAATTAACGAAATGGCTTATGACTTTTTTCCAAAAATTACGAATAGTTACATGACAAAGACGAGAAGAGAGAAGATGAAACTTTGATTGTCTAGCTTGTGGAATGGTATCTACATTAACTGATAATATGCTTAAAAAAGCCATTCCACAGTAGTTAATAAAGTCAGTACAACTAAGTTGCATACATCGTCCATCTTTGATTTCACTAAAGATCAATTTTAGCCGTATTTAATTTAAAACAAATATAAAGAGTTAGCTCTGATGTCAGAATTTTCCGACAATTTAAAAAATGTCTTTAAACTTATTTTTAAACAAAAATCAAATCACTGTTTAGCTACTGATTTCAAACCTTCTTTTGCATGGCTGTTCATATCTCCGAACTTCAGCCATAACTCGATAGCAAGTGAAAAGTTTTAAACTCACTTATTTTTACTCACAAGTGGCCTGAGATGTATGAAAATACTCCTTCTTTGGAGGATAAGTGAAATTTATTTATTCTATTGATGTAAAATCTTTAAAGGAAAACTTTGCTGCCACCACGAAGGGAAACATTTCAAAGGATATGACTTCGGAATACTTGTAAGTAGGAAAACTTATGTTTCTATGGGCTTCGAGTGGAACACACTTACCCCTCACAAATCGATTTACATCAGATAAAAAGATAGTTTTCTTGCCACAAAAGTTGAAGCTGATAAAGGAAACTGCTGCGATTCCTTTTGCTCAAAAACGGATCTGAGGAAAAGTGCTCAGTAAGTTCCCAACGGACGATATTTTTCCATCATAGAGACATCGAAAGGAAATTCTTAAAATTCCTGGCACATCTTGGCAGTATCTAAAGTTGTTGATGCAGTCATGTAGAAAATTCCTCCAGGGAAGACGCATATTTTTCACAAAACATCTCAATCTTCACTAGTGACGAATACAGCAAGAAACAGAGGCTAAGGAGCTGAACAGCTACACCTCCACGTGTATAAATGAAGAAGTTTATCTCGGGAATCCTTTGAGACGAGCTAATTTAAAACATTCACCAAGAGAAAGACTAATTAACGTGATTTTACGGCGCTATTCCGTGGAACACAGCACATATAAGCGCTTTGTGGTATGATAGGATTTTGTGAAGTTGACTGCCTTTATTTATTCCCAACTGCTTATCCTCAGATACATTTCCGGCACGAATAAGACCAGAGATTCGGATCCTCTTTATTGCCAGCAGTTACATCAAATGTAATGTAATGTATAATAAAACATCTGTCGAGGCCTGACAAATGAGGGGGGCTTTCTTACATGCGTTCAGCGATTGTTTCTTTATTTTATTGATGCTCCATGCTCGCTGCTAGCACCTCTTTCTGTACAAATTCATTGGAGCGGATAACATTTCAATTGTTTTGCAATCGCACGAATTTTCAACACCTGCTGCAAACAACTCGAGGAAAAGTTTTATTTGAAACGCAAACTTCTTAGAAGTACACGGAAAAATGTTGGAGTGCTTGCTAAGTTTACAAATGGTGGGTTGACATGTTTCTATGTACATAGACTGCAGGGTGTTTTCAGATATTCATGCCAATCTTTTAAATTCTGAAGTTATCCTGTTTAACATATGGCAATCTTTCAAGTTGTACTCACAAGATAAAAATAGGAACAAAAGCATTATTATAGATACTTGCAATTCATATTGAAATATCTAAAATAAGTTTTAATACAGTATTTGTAACTTGTAGAAGGTGTACTGATTTCTGGAATTATTTTAGTCACATAATTTATTATGCTTTTCTTAAATTAAATTTATTTTCGTCACATAATTTATTATGCTTTTCTTAAATTAAATTTATTTTTTGTCCCTAACCAAGGAAGGAAAGATAAAAATAGCATTACAACCATCTAGTAAATGTTTTTAACTATAACTGGCTTATTCACATATAAGAATAAAATTAGACAGTGGACCAGTATAAGAGAAGGAAATTAACTAGAATAACAATACAAAAAAGAAAGAATAAGGTAATAATAAAAAAATATTAAATAATATCTCAAAATAACATAATATGGTATCATTCGCAACGAAAATGCACTCTAACCATCTAGCACCCAAATGCTCATGCAGAGTTCCTTTAAAAGCGCCCAGAGAAATTATCCACGATATAGGGTCGTTCCTATACTGGGTAGAAACCAGACGGTAATTAATCAATATTCGGTATAACAATTCTTGAAGTGTTCTGATCAACGTTTGTTCAGACAATTCCCTCTGTAAAATCACTCCCTCCCCCTCAAAATGGCGTCCAAACTTATTGAAAAGTTATTCAAGATCAAAATTGAAAAATGTGAATTTTATGGTCAATTTTGACCAAAAATTTCACATGACATCAGAAGGGGGATGATTTGGTGCGGGAAGGGGCTATCTCTGGCACCCTCTTCCGCGGGAATGACCACTAAATATTTACTAGGGCGTATTACAGACTATAAACGCACAAGCAACATCACCAACACCACTAGTTCTAAGACGTAACTGCGGCGCTCGGCAAAAAACTCAAAAACTTCTCCGACTAAATAAACCACGCCACGCTGGTGGCTAAGGCGCATGCCAGCAGATTTTCTTCCCTGTTAGCGTGGATTCAAATTCTGCAGGATACGGCGATTTATCTGGGTACCAGTGATTGAAGCACTTGCAACATTTGTTAGGTTAAAATTTCCCAATCTCCTCTTCCCTAATTTCCTCCCGCCTAAGCTGTTCTGTGTGCATCTAATGGTTGTCCCCTGATTTTTTTGAAGCTAAGGTCGGAGGTCAACCCCATGATGCACACAGCACAGCTTAGGCGGAGGGGAAATTAGGGAAGAATAGATTGGGAAATTAACCTGACAAATATTGCAAGTGAGCCACAATCTCTTCACATCAAATTACTGTGTGGCTACGCAAGTAAAATTCTCGTCAGTAGAAATTGTCTAACCACTGGTACACAAATATATTGCTGCGACCGCAGCAGGATTTGAACCTAAGCTAACAGAGGCGAAAATCTGCAAACGTGTGCCACAGCCCACTCGGTCACCGGAGTGGGTAGGTAATACCTTAAAAAAAGATTACTAGTTTCAATTCTGACGGAATTAAATTACGAACCCTTTGTTGTTTGCAAAAGGGTTGTCCATTTTCTTAAAGACTTGGTCACATGTTCAGAACGAAAAGGTAAGAATATCGATGGTTGTTCTGGAGGGGAACTCTAAGAATTACCGGAAATAAGGAGACTTCCTAGTTTTATGTCGTTAACTGGCAAGGATGTTCTCAAAATTCGAACAAAAATTTAAAGATGCAATCGACCTTTTCCTGTGATATTTTAAAAAAATGCAATTTAAGTCATGCTGTATAACAGATATAATACAGATATGAGTGATTAGTATTTAACCTTACAAATGTTCTCAGGTCGCAAAATAGAATCCTTTTGTTTAAAAATTGGGGTGTTATATGTTGTATATATATATATTGAGGAAACAGGGATGCTCCGATTCACGTTTGTGCTTCAATTTTATTTCCAACAGGTATGAAATATCTGTGTTTGTATACTTTTAAATGCAGTGTTTACACATTTGTTCCGAGTAACGAAATTCTTCAGTGAGTTGCCGTAAAATTGTACGTGTATAATTTGTTATGCACGTGAAAATGGCTAAAAGCAATTCATTCAATATTCTGCACTTTGAAATTCCCAAATAATTTAGTTGCCTGCGTTATAGCTATTGTTCGAGTGTTGAATACACATAGGATGTTCTCATCCATTATGGGGGAGTGTGCTTGAAGCACACTCCTGTGAAAATGTTAGCAGGATGCACTTCTATTCTCGAAATATTTTTAATTAGTTTCCATCATTGTTAGAAATGAGAAAAGGTTTAATTACAAGAAAATATCCTGACAAATAAACAAATGTTGAATTCTTTACGAGAACTAAAATTATTTCGATATATCATTGTCGTTCCTATGGTTCATAAGTTTAAGCTGTTCTTATATTGGTATTTCTTCTATTTTCAGGAGCACATAAAGTAATATATGGGGGGTAACACAGGGAACGAATGTGCTACAGTGCCGACGACGACTGATGTGGAACGTGCTCGGAATCCGAAAAAATATGGAAAATATGAAGGAGTACGGATTACAAAAAATGTTGTCATTATAGGATTAGCTTTTATGATACATTTTACGGCATTCCATGGGACATCTAACCTTCAGAGTTCGGTAAATTCAGATGCGGCTCTAGGAACTTCCACACTGGCAGTTATATATGGATCACTTATTTTATCAAATATTTTTCTCCCAGTAACAGTCATAAGGTAAAAGAAATTGAGACAAATTTTTCCGCACACAGTAGCTGACATTCATTTTCTGTTTCATACTCTTTAGAATATTACGAATTGTGGTCAACAGATATTGATATTCTACACATAGAGATTAAATTAATTTGTACATTTGAACATATCGGCAATGTAGATCCCTTCCTTCCTCTTTAGTTTAGTTTAGTGCCGTATATGGTGATTCTGTCGTCGACTGAAGAGGATGTTGTGAAAATCGCGGGATCTAGAAGAATACCAGCAGTAGTGGGCTCACTAAAATTCCCATAGAGAGATGAACTTCCTCATAAGTGGCTGCGATCTTTAATAGGTTTATTAAATCAATGTTTAGTATTGATATATTGAAATCTACATTACAAGTAGTAGCCATATTGCGTAATATTCACTGAGTATGAATTGTGTGGCAAAGTTTTCGACTGGTCTGAAATAACTACTGAGGATTCCTTTTCAAAGCATATATACCGGGAAATGTTTATAGAACGGACGACCTGATTGTAGTCAAGCAATTATGCATAGTCCAAGAACCCTCAATTAAATCCTGTTCGTCTTCTCGGTTTCTCCGCCGTGTGCTCTGCATCCTATCTCGAACAAGTCCGACTGTGGAGACCGGATCTTTGGTGACTATTTGTGTCGTCTACTGACTTTTGAGATGATCTCAGGGCGGAAATCTCTCTAGTACTCCCTTTTTCGTCACTGAAGAGTTATTTTCAGCTCTCTCTTCTTCGCTTTATAGTCTCTTCTCTCTAAGACTCTTCTCGTCCCTTTCTTTAAGTTCTTTACTTCTCTATTCCACCAGAAAATAAGAGGCCTTGGCTTCCCAAATGCGATGCTCATAGCACTTCTTATGGTCCCAGATGTATTCCTTACCTCATCCTTCAGATTCTACTCCAATACCACAGTGTATTTCGCCACATCTGTGCTCCGAGCAATGTTTACAAGTCTCTTTTCTCTCTTTCTGGACCCACATTATAACACAAATTCAATCGCTTCGTTCCCCTTTGTGGGAATATGGAGGTTTCTTACAACAATCATTAAGCCAAGTGAAATCTCTCCTCTGGGATTGTCATCCATTCTAGCCCACACTGCGTTGTGCGATTTAGTATCGCAAGCAATGACCAGTCCTGTGCATGCACAAGCCTCTCCAGCTCATTTGTGGGGGCTAGTTCTGGAGAATCATAAGGTAAGTAAGTAGAAGTAGCCGCAAAAGCGCCACTTCCCGCACCCCTCACCCTACGGAAACGACTTCTAAATATTTACTTGAGCGTATTATAGATTGGGCAAACGACCAGCTTCACCAATTGTGGGCCATGATACAGATCGAGAAAACGACAAAGGTATTATGGGGGCAAACCAAGTGCCACTTTATCGCAAAACTACAAAAACTATGCGAGCAACCTTTAGAAATGCTAATATCCATTCTCACGAGGTACAGCTCCTTAAAGGTCAATCAACACAAAATTTTAGGGGATGTAGAGAAGAGACTGAAACGGTTGACGCACTTCCATTGCGCGTCGCTCTTGGCAAAAAGACACAGATACCTGGAACACCACTTGGTATGCCTGTTCCCACGTATGGATTTTGTTTTTTCCTCTTGGATTGGATGAACAATGGGCATAGAAATTGCCTGCATTGAAGCGACTGTTTTGAACTGTCGGGAAAACTCCTTTAAATAAAAAAAAGTTCAGGGGACAATGATATATTGCACCCAGCACAGCTTAGTGGGAGGGAAATTTTATGTAAGAGGAGATATCGAAATTTAACCTGACAAATGTTTTAAGTAAGCCAATATTTTGCAACTCTCAACCACTGGTACTGGGATAAATCATTACGCCTTTGCAGGAATCGAACTTACGCCCAGAGAGGAGAAAATGTGCCTGGCGTGGGTAAATGGTATTGGGAAGATATTTGGAAGATTGTGAGAGAAATGTGATATCATGTACGCCACTTACATTGTAGATCGAAGCCACCCTGATTTCGGTGAAGGTACAGAAAAGGAGTCGAGAAAAATAAGCACACATTCGAACAAAGACAAGATAAAAGAATCAGAGGATATGAGTCTGGTCTATAAAAGTTAATTGGAAGTATTCAGTGGCATATAACATCTGAGCAACGAGAACAGACATGTGATGCAAGTGGCGTCAATCTTCATTCATGCCGAACGACTATTTACATATATTCCAAGAAGTTTTAAAAGCAACAAAGCTTGATTTCACTAATTTAGACTTTCGTTCCGGAATGTCTGTATTTTAGCTTCAGAATCGCCACAAATGTTGTATACTTACTTAGTGAAGGCTTCCAAGCTCCCAAAACGACTTGAAAACAAATCACCTTACAAAAACGTAAAAGCCGAACTAAATAAGCTGTATTACGTTAGTAATGTAAGTAATGAGACGTTTGTTTTGCCCAATTTCGAGCAAAGTATAGTGTGCTTGGTCTACCATGAAATTCGCACAGAATGTAAACCATAATTTTCTTCTCCTTGTTTGTAACACAAAATTAATTTTCAGCAACATTGTTTGGCACCTCCTCTCGAAAATTGCATAATATTACCATAGATGCATTTTAGATGTTAATTCTAAACGTTTGCAGCCAGACAAGACCTTTGCAAATTGTTTACACCCACTCAAGGAATGAAATCTCTTCCATCTCTCCTCAAGAACTATCTGCAACTGGTGAACAAGTGAAATTTTCCGCAACAAAGTGTTTAATGGTAAACTAGCCATGGTAAATGTGGGATAGTAAACGGGAACCCTTTTGCAGATTAGATGAGAATAAACCCAAAGAGGATTCCGCTGTCTTACAGCACTAGCACTGGGCATTAGAATAATTTCCGCATACTGACATCATAACGCAGTTCTCCTCTAGTAGTCTTAAAACCGCCATAAAGCCCTTTACGGTCGTAACTCTGTGCGAGATATAAATCGTCCAGTGGCTTAAGAGCATTTGCATTTAGCAATAGTTATTTCAAGAAACACACCGGCGTATCTATATACTGTAGCGTTGGTGAGTGGAATATATCCCTAAGGTTTTCCCTTGCAACTAGGATTAGAGTTCGTTTATAATAAAATGCAGTTTTTATCATGATGTTTACTCTTGCCTTTATTCATACTTTACTCGGTGCTTTCCAGATGGTTTGGCTGCAAATGGACAATGGCAATTTCATTTATTGCATATATGCCGTTCATCGCAGCACAGTTCTACCCTCGATTTTACACATTCATTCCATCAGGATTGGGAGTGGGATTTGGTGGAGGTCCAATGTGGTGTGCAAAATGCACCTATCTATCTGCTGTTGCAGAAGCTATGGCTGTCGTTATTGGAGGCGACACAAAGCAAGATGTCATTGTTGTCCGATTTTTTGGATTGTTTTTTGTATTTTACCAAATGGCACAAGTATGGGGTAATCTAATCTCATCGTCTGGTAAGGATTTAGGTTTTGTTTCTGTTTGAAAGCGTAATAATTCTCTTTTCAGTTTTGTCCTTCGCTACTGTGTCTGACGTCAGTCTATCTGATAATATTACATCAATTGTGAAAGAAAATTCATCCGTAAAGAACGTTGCTGAAGTGTGCGGTGCCAAGTTTTGTCCTGGAATTGATGCCAACGTTAATCCTAATTTGATTCCGCCAGAGCCAGCTAAAATCCAAATGCTTGCTGGAATTTTTTTGCTTTGCATGGTCGTTGCCTGTTTACTAATTGTATTTGGAGTGGATTCTCTATACAGGTATGTATTGGTCTTAGTTATTATATTTTACTAAACTTTACCCATAGTAATCTACAATGTAGTGGGTTTTGGCCATAAATTGAAAGCAACTCATTAATATAAAAAATAAAATACACAATATTACTTATTCTCAACTTTTATGTATACAAGTCAGATCTTATGATACCGAAATGAAGAATAAATACAAGAATGGAAATATATGAAAACAAAAGTAGAAAACAAAAATAATAACGCATGTACGTGGCAATTTAAAAGTGAGAAAAAAGATAGAAGGATAAAAATAAATAAAATACAAAAGGGATACAAGTTATAAAAAAGCTTTAAAAGGAGTTAGATAAAATTTTTGAAATAACATAATGTGAAAGCACAACGTTAAAAACACTCCGGCAGTATCATTAAAATCATTATCAATTGTTATGGGGAGGGCCTTATCCGTTCCTATCCTATGACTCCGCCTCTCAACAGGTCGCGATTTTGTATACATTCCCGCAGGTCTTTGTTCACATTGGCAAACTATCGCAGAAGAGGCCCCTGGTGAACTCGTTGTCTACATTTACTATTTGGATTGCACCACGATAGAAGTAGTAATTGAAGACAAATTTCGCTAGAATTTAAATACAATTTATACCGAAACGAACTCCTCACAACATACCTTTTGGATTTCAACCCAGGGACGTACTGGGAAATAAACTGCTACTAACTCTACATCAAGAAGATAGCAAAGAAGAAAATGTCGGCTTAGATAAATTACAAGAGGACACCTTGAGCGTCATCGAGAGATCACAGCGTAGACAAAAACAAAGTTTTCATCAACAGCAAAAGACACTCCATTAATTCACGACAGGATATCCAGTTTAATGGAAGGACCTTCGTAATCAACTGGAGACTCAGGAAAGCTAAATGCAAAATACACAGTCGTGGATATCCTTTGTCAATATTGTTACGTGACAGAGGGCATTCCTGGAATCCCACCGTCACAGCGACCCTTCCATTCCATATATTCTTCATAGAAAATGAAACCCTAGTGTACTGGATTGGACTACATCGGTTTAAAAAACTTGAATGACGAATCAAGGACGATTTGAATTCCCTGGATGGCTGACCTCTTATGCCACAAAACCGAACACTCGAGCAATTAAACGACGACAGCGTCAGTCATGTCAAAAACGAATAACCACACACACTCTCTTATTCTCTGTTCCGGCATGTTAGAATTCAAAATTTAAAAAAAAACGCTAATATAAAATCTAGTAAATTTGAAATCACTCCGCGTTTCAAATATTCGACCCACCATCCCTTATAATATAAAAAAAAAATATATATATATATAAAATATAAACCTCTATAACTTTATTTGCTTTCCTTTATTTGCTTTGGTTTGAATTTCCAGTAGACTACTTTTCAGGTTGCATAGAGATTAATTTTCACAAAATACTAATTATTGCGCTTTTTTTAAATATTAGACAGTAGAACTTCGTTTGGGCGTAACCTCATGAGTCGTAAGATTGTATCTCAGGTGTATTAAATCTGTAGGGATCAGGAGGAAGAGGGGTCTGGATTCGGTTTCTTTTGGAGATAACAGGCTATTGATTTGCCCCCCCCCCCCATTCCCCTTGTATAAAAGGACCGAGTGTTAAAAGGTGCGCATCTTTTATTTTCTACAAAGCGGCCACTAATTATTCCTTACAACGACACTCATAAAAAGTGTTAATTATCAAAAGGGTACCGACCCCGACCGCCCCTTCCTATTCGCCTGCAGCGACGCATTTTCTTTATTTTGCTTTTCTTTTGTCAAAACGGATAACATTCGAAAATACTATAATACTAGAGAGCTAGGTAGTGTATGGAGACCATGATCCAGTCTTGAGAATTTGTATACATTTTTGGATAGGAGCAGACTAACCGCAGACCCAACAGCAATAAATCTGTCAGTTTTTTTTTTTGTAGTGATGTTATTTGGAAACAAAACTGCCATTATTCTCAGGCATTGTAGTCTAACTCTACAAATTGGAGGTAACCTAGGAACCTTGTTTGGCTTAGATAGACATAAACCTGTCATTAGCTAAGAATCATAACCCTAATACACCATTGCGTGATCTACGTTTCTTTCAGTGGTTCCATAGTTTCACATAGCAGCGAATTGTATTGCTTTTAGGCTGGATGATATTGACTAAAAATTCTTAATTCGCGGCCTCGCAAACCACCAAATTTCGCTTTTGCGGAATTGCCCTGCGTTACTGGAAACCCCAAGATATCTATTTTGAATCGAATTAGACCATAAATGAAAGATCCATCTGCAACATTGATACTGCCATTTTGAATTTCTAAATTCTGACCAAAAATTCGTAATCTACAACTTTGAAAAACCCCTGGTATCGATTTTGATTGGAATTGGACCATAGATTCGTCTGCCATATTGGCGCCGCCATTTTGAGTTTTTGTAATATAAAAGTGCTAAAATGTATTGTCACCGAAAACATATACGTATGCCAATTTGCCAAGTTGATCGGATATGTGGAAGTAGGCCATTTTTGATTCAAAAGATTTTGACGACACATCCTTACAGACACTTGTAAGTTAAAGAAAAGCTTTCTTTCACACTTTCAAAGCGTAAAACGTTTTGTGTCCAGGCCCGTAAGCTGTAACATAAAGAAAGCAGTGCCATAGAGAGACTGTGACTCCCTCGCAGGATAAGATATTTTGCCTCAATCTCAAATCAAGCACGAATAATTTTACTTATGATGGTTTTCTAATATTTTTCCCATTTCTTCCACGTCATCACCTCTTTTCTCAAGCTGGAAAAAATCTTGTGGTAATATTCGCTTTTGCCTGCCAACCGGAAGGAGGTAGTAAACTAATATAGGTATTTACAACAGCAATATTTCATATATTTAACGAAGCGTTTTTAACAAGCACAAACGTCGATCCAATTCCTTCTCTTGTAGCTATGTGCTGATAAGGTAATATTCAACCCTACCTTACCTCCTTAATTAATATAAACGTTCTGATCAAATCATGCAGTGAAATTGATTAGAAATTTATGGAAACTAACCTCAAATTCAGTAAACAGTTATAAATTGTTTGAACACCTAATTGACAAACATTCACATATCAATTTGAGCATGGCATGAATACTCGTAGAAAGCGATGGAAACTTTAAGTGAAAAATCTTCTGGGCACTGTTTAAATATATCTTAGGGACCTTTTCAAATAGTCGATTACCTCAAGATGCCCCAAACCAAATTAGGTCAAAAGGGTTTACATGAGCAATTGAGAGGGTTGCTTAGGATATCACCTTTTGAATTAGTCCGCATGTAAAGTTTGAACTACTTGTGTGAAAGTTTATTTTCTATTCTGTTTCTTGAGGAATTCGAGCTACGAAGTCAGAATTTACAGCACG
>QYTT01079003.1:8184-28138 GCA_006980735.1 Dasypogon diadema | reverse complement strand
ATTTGTATTATTTATCGATGAAATTATCCACTACCACGTTAGACAATGGCTCAATTTTTTACCGGGATGTTATGGATATACTTTCCTACTGAATTCACACAAATTATTCAACCATAAAAATTAAAAAAAGAAACAAAATTCTATTCGATACAAAAATATAATTATTTGCAGTTTTTTAAATTCGAACTTTAAGCATTTATTAGGGTAACCACATTTTGGGTAAAATCAACTTGGCCTAACTGCACTCAGCCTCATTGAATTATAATCCAAATTAGATTTTAAATTCATTATTTGACACTACTTCAATCTGATAAAACCCGATAATTCTGTATGTGTTATAATAAGCGGCGGTTGGTTCTGGTACCGTTTTAGTGGAGTAACCAATTAATTTAGTTTTACTCCCTGAATTTGTGGTTCGAATTAAATTAAAAATACCTAAGGACTTTTCATGCAGGTTCTGTTAATTATGTTGAAATTAATTTATTATAGAAATATATGTATATATATATGGATGGGTATTATCCAATCGATACTTTTAAACGAAAACATAACATTTATGTGTAGTTGAAAAGGATCGGGTCCATTATTTGTTGTGATAAACCAAGTGTTAATGAAACGATTTCTTGTTAATTTTTTGTTATGATTTTAAAATAATGCAAATAATAATGACATCGATGGTTCCGATTTTGTCGGTTTTCTTTCGACTTCAAGTATTTCTTTATAAAAGAAATATTAAGATGAAATTATTTTATGCTTTTTGGGCATTAATGTGAAGTTCGTTCTATTTTTAAAGGGTTTATTTTACTCTTTCTAGTACACTCAATTGGGTACAGTTCCAAATAAATTCTACGTTTATTGATTAATGTAATGAACACTGGTACCATCAAATTGAATTAATACTCTTTTCCTATATTAACCCGTCTGATAATTTTCAAGTGGTTAGCTGGGACATATTATGCATTAATAACAAATTCTAAACTTTGTTAGATAAAATTACTCCAAAAAAGAAATCATAATATTTGATAATATGATAATCTGAAGTTTCGATTCGAAGTAGAATTTTTTGAGCATAATTTATCATTATTTATTTTGGAAGCTCAGTTGGCATTAGTCTCAGGATAGATAAATATAAATATATTGGGTAAAAATTAGACTGACAAACCCTTACAATAGTCTTCCAGAGACAACAGTGCTCTATGAGTTTTTCAAAAGCCCTACAAGAAACCAAAATATAATAATAGTTGTATAATTATTGTTAAAATTCAAGGTAGTATCATCTTATTAGAAGTAATCTCCCAGCAGCAAAACTCCTCACAATTTTACGTGAGGATGAATGCAAAGGAGGCTAGCTAACAAAATTATAAATTGATATCCACATTTTCTCCAAACGTACTTGGAAATTTCTTTGTTATTCGCCAAGGACACGTACAAACAAAGTAAGCTAGTAGCAATTATCTCAACATATTTCAATCTCGTATAAAATGTAACTCATATAAAGTGTAAAAACTTCCTGATAAGTGCTCTGATTTTTCAGCTCTCCAATTTTTCCCTAAATTTCCCAGCTAATTTTCTTCTTTAAAAATCTTTACGATCCATAGTTAAGTACTGGCAATCAAAATCCAATTTACACAAAACCGTTGGCCATTTGCAGGAAAACCATCCGTCCGTAGCTGGCCTACTCGTGCTCACAAACAAATGCGTTAAAAATTGAAAAAAAGCCGAAAGGACGTTCAATAATTCAATCCTGACGTGGAACAGCTTCAACAAATGATTCTACGGGCGGGCCATCCCTGAAAATTCATTGAGGCTCATCTGAGTTGATTTTCATTGTTGAGAGACGGT
This sequence comes from Dasypogon diadema, assembly GCA_006980735.1. NCBI lineage: Eukaryota > Metazoa > Arthropoda > Insecta > Diptera > Asilidae > Dasypogon > Dasypogon diadema. Next base: position 26,296 of record QYTT01079003.1, on the reverse strand, counting down.
GGAATTCTTTTTTGCTCATTTTCACTTTTCCCCGAATATGTTTCCCAGGCTGGCAATTTTTTTCGTCTACCACCACCTTACCTACCACAGACTCAATTGCTAGTGAAAAATTTACAATGGCATTATGCAATTTACATTTACGTTTTACTGTAGCACGCTTGAAAAGGAATAACAGACTGGGAAGGCCCTGTTTTCGTTGCAGGCCACTGTGCGATTTGTTTTTTTATTGCTGGTGCAGAGGTAGTTATAGTTACAGTCTGCTTTAGTTGTACTATTTATATGGCACTGTGGTTTGCTTTATTTAAAATATCAGGTCATCCGTAAATTATTTCGCTTCTACTTCAGTGTCCAATTTCCAATCCGTAATTACTGGTCTCTTCTCTGTCAATATTTCTTGACGTTTAAAATTGTTCACATAAGTTGTTGGTGGTAGTATCATTATATTCACACGCACGCTCCATTAAAGTCAAGAATAGATTGAATTATTGGCTAGCAAAGCAGCAGTGTAATAGAATCTACATAAATTCTTTGCCTACGGGAGGAATGCTATCAATTTAATAAAAGTTGATCTCTTGATTTTAATTTTGTTTTATCCGTGACCAATGAAAGCCTGGGGGACAATAATTCCTGGAAGTTTGCCTTTGAGAAACTTTTCTGCCTTTTCTACATTAAGAGAACGAAGGAATTGTCTTAAATCAGTGACCGCATCCAGTGTTAAACAGGGCAAAACTCTGGCTATCCCTAGTGTGTGGGAAAGGGTTGGCATTCCATAATTCCGTATTTTCAATATTCGATCTATGATGTAAAAGCCAAAGGAATTTTTATTAAAAACTTTCAAATTAAATTTTCAAGGAATCGCGTTTACTTACTACATGCCTCCTTCATCTGGGAAAATGTGTTGCATTTATTGGGTATTGAAAATATAATTTTCTAAATTGTTGGGGGTTAGTATGGACCTGTATTTTTAAGTGGATTATGGTCCTTAGCTAAAAGAAATTCTTAATATAAAGTGTACTATTAGGATCGTCTTCAGTTTTGACGTACATTTTGCAGGAATTTGCACCGGGAAGGTATTGAATATATTTGTTTTAATTATCACAAGGTGCTTATTACAGTTTAGCATATATATCATATGTCGGTTGAACTCTAATAATTGGTTACACATCAAAATGAACTTGCAAGGGAATTGCAAAACTTCATTTATTGTCTCCTCATTAAAATTAACTGACGTAGAAATGCATCTGCACTTTTCTGTTATGTTAATACTTTTGTAAATATATAAAAATCACTTGTTAGTAAATTAAAGTCAAAGTTCCATTCATATTTCCAGTATTTACAACCATAAAAACCGCTACATAAATCAGTAAGATTATGCGGTCCTTACTTTTCTAGTTTACTAGATTCCTACGTTTTTAGTTCTATCCCTGAGGTAATCCAAGTGCAGAGCTTATCCGTTGAGTTGCATTGGTCCTTCGAGCCGGATGAGTTGTGGAACTGAACACTTGAAAAGGAATCTGGTTCCTGGTAGGTAGAGCTTGGAAATTATGATCGAATGAGAATCTTAATTAGTCGCAACAACACACAATGTGGAAAATTTTTCAGACAAATGTAAAAGTAGAAGATATCGTTGCCGTCAAAGAGGATAACTTACCGTCAATCAAATGATAAATACAACTGTACCAACACTACGTGCTAAATAAATGCAATCACTTTCATCTTGTTATAAATTCAATTACCTTTTATTTTCTTTCAGCAAATTTAAATGCTATTCCTTTAAAAGACCCACAACGTGAAACGCTTTAAAAATGAAAATATAGTACTTATTAATTGAAAAACGTTAATTACGTAGCGAGGCGCTACACAGGGTCCAGACTCCTCGGCCCCTCTTGGCCCCTCTCGACCACGTCTGCATGAGGCACAAACCACTCGGGTATAACGGAGTTGTTGGGGCGGAAGTGCTCACCTTTTGCCTGATTTTATTGTGGTCCTAACAATTCTTTAGTAAATTGCTTCTAGGATTTGGAATTTGATCTCCAGTTCCTAGATAAAGAAAATTTGACCACCCTAAATGCACCTACAGTACCTCAAAGATGATATAATTTGATTGTTCTCATTCTTTATTTTAGTGGAAAAGTATTTCTTGATTTACTGCTGACTTTCTCAAGTATAATAGCTTTAATGTGTATAGCCCATATAATTTTTGAGTATAAACTACAGGAGTGGGCTACTCAGTATTTGTTTCTTTTACAGTCTAAGCTAGCTAAATATAATTCAAATTTAAAACTTTTGTTATCAGGAAAGCTATAGATGAGTTTGAAAGCTAGACGATATTCAATTGGTACACTTGGGAGATTCACACAGTTCTTTTAAAAATATCCTTTTGATTCCATTTCATCGATCAAAATATCGCCGGTCCCTCTAAACCCAGGGAATTTTTCTAAAATGCTCTTTTATTGAGAGTGTCATAAGGTTCACAGGACATTTAACACCGAGTACCTTCTGAAGTCCATGCATGTACGGCAAAATTGTGAAAGGAGCACACGTACATTTGTGCTTGTATATGACAATATCCTTATCCGATTCATGTCTGGAATATAAATGAGGAAACGTCATATCCGTTCAGATTACGCTAAATTGAAAATTTTTATCGGGAATCATACCTTTTGCATTGATTTGAACGACGTCGGTGATTGTTTGGGATTGGCAAATTTACCTCAAGCGAATGAGTATTGAAACGATAGAGTTGTGGTGATAGCAATGTGGAGCTTTTCTCATATTGATTATGTTACGGCTTGATTATTGTTCGCCTAAATAATACTAGCATCGCGACAAATGTGGTTTGATCATAATGCGTCAATTTGCTAATTGACAATTTTCCAAGCTGCATTGGATTGTATGCTATGTTTGCCCTTAACAGCCCTTTGGTTCTTCTATTTGTTCAGCTGCCTCTGAATGGCCACACACTGTTTACCCTATGAGCAGATACGGCGTCCTTTTTGATGTGTTTGAAACATTCTCCATGTTTTCCAGAGCTAGTGGAGGAGATTTTGAATGCTAATGGAAGTATACCTCTTATAGATACACCAATGCATTGCAATGCAAGAAATATTTGAGTGATGATGGAGTTGCACGATGAACAGAAGTAATTTTCAAATTGTCGTTTATTAAAACAATTGAGTGTAAATTTCCAGCAATTTTGAACATTTGTTTGTTGATTACGTTTGTCCTGTTTGTGCTATTTGCATGAACATCTCTAATTCGGGGAATAGTCAAACCTTTGGGAATAAATCTTCTTTCTGCCTGTAGATTGCATTTGATTATCATTCGTTTTGTATTTCAAAATTTCTTCGTCCCTTTGCGATTTAAACTGGTTTGGGAAACTGGCTGCCAGAATTACCATCTTTATACCTTTGAGGGCATGTGTGGACACCTGTGGCAGAGATCTGCATTACCACAAGAAGACCAAAATGAAACGGGGATTCTGCTATATCCGGAGTTCGCGTACTAGCGACTAGGTTTTAGGTTCTCTTATTGGTTATTCGAGACTGCCCTGATAGCCGCTGATCGTACAGGGTTTCTCACTATCCATCATCTGCTACTACTTGGTAGCTGACATTCAAGCCCAACGACCGGTGAGTGGAAGTGAGAGAGTTAGTTTTGATCATAATCCCCAAAAAATGTTAGTAGGAGTTCCCGCTAGGTGATTCCCCCGAAGAAGAGATTAGTAGAGAAATTTGTCTTGGTCCGGGGAAAATTTTCTGGCTGTTATAAACTCTCAAGCGCTACTAGAAAAAGAGCTGGCTGAGTTGGTTGAGGGACACGTTTGCAGATTTTTTCCTCTTTGGACTCGGGTTCGATTCCTACAAAGGGTGGGGTGATTTATTTGAATACTTTTGGTTGAGGCAATCCTGCTGACATGAGGTGAGGTTAATATTCCCAATGTGTTATTCTCCAAAAAATTCCCTTCGCTTAAGATGTGCCATTTGCATCACAGAGTTGTCTCCTAAGCCTAGGCAATGCCTTTAAAAGAAGAATATCCTCGTTTTCAGCCTCAAAGTGATTTTGTTCATTTATGGTGGAGTTTAGGTAATATTACTATTATAATTTATTTATAGACAAGTATCTTCATTCTAAATGGAAAATGATTTAATATACACTTTTATAAAGTTCTATTAAAAATTAGTTAACACTGCACCAACTATTTGATGTTAGATGAAAGTAAGTCCCCTTTCGACGAAACTTTAGATATAGCCACTTATGACTGTGACCAAAATTAACTAGTCAAACTAAAAATTTCATAACTATTAAATATTGTACCCCCTAGGTTCCTGAAAGAGTTACATAAACTAGTAAAATTTTATCGATTTAATGCAATATAAATGAAAGATTTTTCCTTGGCAAGACCAAAAATAATAGATTGACCATTTATCCCATCCAATCTATATTTAGTGCTTATGGATTTCCATAATTGTCTAGGATGTTGATGCCTTAGAAAGACGCCAACCGAGGTAAAAAAGCAGAGATTTTCGGAGAGAAGGAAAGGTGCAGCTTTAAAATCAATAGGGAAAGGAGTTGACTCATGCCGAGCGTTCCATTGTGCTTGTTATCAATTCCCTTGCGCTTTAGAAGTTTAAAATTTACCAAATTGCTACTTGTTCCACAGTAAATATTTGTGCTAACTCCCATGTAATTTTCAAGAATACACAGATAAATCAGGCAGAACCCTGAAGTTGGCAGATAGTCCGTTCAACCGTGACATAAAAATTTGACTCTACCCAACTAGTTGCCCTGCTCTATATAACGCCTGAACGGGCAGCGATGGAGTCAATTTAAATTTGCTTACTTCGCTTAGGAAGCCAGGAGTAGTGTAGTGGGAGATTTGGACAGGGACCCATAATATCTGATATTCTAAAAAAGCCAATGCTAAACTCTCATCTATAAGCACAATCAATCGATTTATGGTGCAATATTAATTTTAGAAGCATTGCTTTCAATCAACTGCCACAAAATGAGTTGAGGAACGGTGCGGCATGATGACACAACCCAAATCGAAATGGAGAAACGAAGAAAAACTTTCTTGCCTGAAGCATTGAGCCTTTCATCACCAACACCCTAGCTACATCCAAGTTTTCGTCTCGGAGGATTCCTGTGCATTCCTCCTTAGATGGTGTAGAAATCTGTAGAAATTACGGAATGGTCGGGACGGGGGATATCGAAAAGAAGTTTGCTTAGTGGATTCCTTTTATAAGCGCCTTGGGACCTGAGAAGAATGAAAGCAATAAATTCTTTGATGCGATCGACTCGAAGTGATGTGTGAAAACTTTTGAAATGAACGAGAGAATGCTGACGGGTTGAAAAGACTTCTCGCCCGTAGAACACTGACTTTACGCTTGCTTATGTGACAGTTGTTGGAAAATTTTTTGTAAGTTGGAAAATGTTGAGCGGTATATAGGAAAAACGCTTGGCCAAAGTTGCAGCATTAAATTTCTCTTGTAATTGGAAAATCTAAGTTTACGGGAACGTAACGACAACATTTTTGTTATGTCCAGGGAAATCTAATTTTGAATCTGAGAGATTGATGAAACCAATCACAACTTGAAAGTCTTTTGAGATACAAGTTTGAGATGAGCTCGTTATTTCCCAATTTATATTTGATTTGTTTTTTTTTCTGGCCAAAATAAATGAAGTGCAATAAATTTTTGAAAAACGATGTTTCAAGCTTGGATGAATTATTTTCATTCAAAGCTAATTTGGACTAATTTGATGTAATATAAGAATGGAGGTTTACGTTTTTTTATGCAGAGAAGTTATTTGCAGAAATATTAAGAAATTCTGACATAAAAAATTCATTATTTCTGTAATCTTTTAACAAATATGGTCGGCTTTAAAGTTTTTTCCAAATTAAGATGGAAGTGACAAAGGAACATATAGGTGATAACGCAATGGAAACTGTTTGAAATATTGCTGCAGTATATGATGAAGGTGCAATAAGTGTTAGGCAGTGACAACGGTAATTCCAAAAATTCCGAGCTGGGAACTGCGGTCTGCAAAATGCACCTCCAATGTCCTTTCGACTTGGATGAGAATGTCCTTCAAAGTTTGTTGGAAAAAATCCTATCATAATTGTTGAGGAACTTGATAAGAAGTTCAAATTTGGTCATTCAACGATACATCGCCACCTAAATACTATAAGAAAGGTGAGTAAATTGAGTCAGTGCTAGAAGGTAAACATCCATTTTTGGTTTCAAAGTGGAGGGTGTTGTTCCATCAGACTAACGCGCAACTACACACAGCAAAGATAACCGTATAGAAGCGGGAGGAGTTTTAAAGGGGAATGATTGATTTAAGTAGATTTAATTCAGACCAGACGCAAGTTAGTACCATTCACACTGCCATTGAACATCATAGTTATAAACAAATCCAAAACAGTATTGGGACAAGAAATTTATATGTAATTATAAAATTATGACTTATTTAATATCTTGTTGAACCGTTCTTAGTTTTAATAATTTTCTATGTAGATTTCATTAATTTATTGTACAACTTTCTGCTGATATTCCGATTCCAATTCCGACTCTTTTTTTTCTTTTACTTCAGGATAATCCCACAGGTTTTGCAAAGATAAAAGAGAAATTCTTTAATGCTTGAAAGAAAAAAATTCATGATTTCAGATATTTTGGAAGCGATTATATTGAAAATTTGCTGTTTTCAAAACTCAAAATTAGGAAATTTTTTGAAGGCTTATAAGACCGCGAGGGATTATCATAAACAAACAAAACGTCTTCAAGTTTTTCCTAATCTTGTTAGCATGTCTGTTGTAAAAAATAAACATCCATTAAATTTGTGCAAGCAGTTCACATATCCTCGTAATTATCTATGGCTTTGCTTTTCCTTCTTCCAAGTCCAAGTACTATTTAATAGTTTTCTTGCCATACAACAATCATTGTCTAAGGGTATAAACTAATTGATATGTGTATTACTTTTTAAAGTATCTCCTTGCATTCTTGATTCAATACCTCTTGCAAAATCTCCTTATTTGTTCGCATGTTAACAATTTTCTTGAGAAGGCTACATTTTTTAGATTACGTTCCTTAGCGGAGCTTAGCTGCTGATGTAATTAGCATTTCTTTATCAGGACTTGCCATGCAGTTAATAAATAATATTTTCTTAATTTTATCTGTCTTTTTATAAGCGTAATAAAACTGAGATTTTCCGCAAAATAAAATCTCTAAGCCTCTATTAAATTAAAATAGACTTACAATGTCAATTATTGAAAATCAATTTGTGACTCCTTTTCGCGCGCTGTAAAGAACTTCAACAACTTTCGATACCCATAGCCATAAAAACCGAGAAAGAAAAAATCCGATTTAGGCAAACCCATTCGAAATCAATTGTCAATTTTCGACTCCGCCATAAGTTCAACGTGAAACCCGTTAAATGGATGGGATTCACAACAACAGGATACAATTCCGGAAGCCCACACAATCTAAGGATACATGACAAAACCCATAAAACTTGGGGAAGACAACAGATGAGTGTGATAGGGACTCGGTTTTGAATTTTTTTTTTCAAGAATTCAAGTGGAGCCAATTCTGTGAAAAAAAAGTTGAAAGACATCGACTTCCTCCTCTTTTCTACTGAAAAGGATATATTTTATATACGCTTTCCGTCACGAGAATAGATTGTGTGGGGAAACTGTCAGATTGATTGCTTCGACTGGTTGGAGTTAACAAATCAAGCTGAAGTCCTGTGTCCAATAAGTGCTGATTTCATTTCTACGCTTTCGCTGAGTTAAAAGTTGAATATAGGAACTTTTTTCTGGTATACCCTTGAAGCAACGAAAGCGAAGGTCTGTCTAGTTTTTGTAGGATGAAGTGGTGTATCTGTATCTATCTAAGGAAAGTGCCTAATGACTTGACCCCTAAATGTAGGTCTGGAAGCCGAGTTGACTCAATGCTTTATCACATATTTGGCCATATGTCATGAAGTGTATATCCGCCCTCGAATCCTTCTGTTTGGCGCTCTTTTTTTCCCGGCCTGAATATATCTCCCCTTTAACGACTTTGTCCCTATAGTCGAAAAGAATGGACAATGGCCTGAGACAATGCGAAAGGCCCTGAGGAGAGGAGAGGGCGGACAATCTGTGCAGGGTGATGCTTTCTTGGATATTCTGGGCTAGCGTTCTGGTGTTACTGTTTTGTAATAAAAAAGTTTTTCATGTAATTTATCTGACCATGTGACATTATCACATCTTTATAGGCTTGGCCTGTGTTTACGAGAAGGCTACCAGCTGTGTCCAGCTTAAAGGAAATCAATGAGAGTTTTTTCTTCGGTGAAAGTTTCTTGTTTTTGTGGCGTCGGATGCTGTGGGCGGTGATTGCATGACTTTTTGAGCACATTCTTGTTAGCATTAATAAAAAGCCATTGCTGCTGAAACGTTCGATAAAATTTCGATGAAGCAATAATATTGTGAGTAAAAAATGTTGTCGAGTATTCTCTGGGGACGTCTTCAGATAAAATACGTTAATGTGAGTAAAAATTTGCGATTATTGTTATCGGCAGAGAAGTTGAAATGTTCGGCTTTTACAAAAACTGACGGTTATTGAAAAAAGAAATTTGTTTTGTTGTGCGATGACAGGATATAAATAAATTTTTAATGCTATGTGAACATTAACAAAATTCCGCAAAATTGTCTGCAAAAATGTCCTGTTTTTATATCAATGTAGACCTATGTTATGTTTGAAAATATAATGTTAATTATAGAATTTCTATACAGAGAGGTGATCTTGCTCTACTTTATATGCCATGCGAATTTATAAGTCGCCTTTACAATGTATATTTTTGTAAGGTATTGCCTAAGCTCAGGGGACAATCCTATGAAGCGCACAGGACAGCTTAGATGGAGGGAAGTTTTCGGGAACACGAGATTAAGAAATTTTTTTAACCTGACAAATGTTGGAAGTAAGCCGCAAATTTTCGGTATGAAAATTTTAGTGTGTCTTCTCAACTACAATTCTCTAGATGGATAAAACTCGGCACGCAAGTATTTTATAAAATCTATATATCCTGGCAGAAAATTAACCAAATCGGCGTACTCCTTCAGAGGGCTACCACATGAAAATTTTATTTTTTAAAGTCGGAAATGTAAAATTTTTTCAAAAGTTTTTGCGATCGTCATGGAAATATGCATATATAGGTTTTCGAGGTCGCTGATTGCGAATCTAGAGTCGGATGTATTAAATTCAAAATGGTGGACAAGATTTTCTAAACGTCGATGGAATGTTGGCAAATGATGATTACGTATTTAACATTAACGCCTAAGAATTCAACATGGCGGATCAAATATGGCGGTCGTAAATGTTAACTTTTTCAGGAATTTCTCGATCATCATGAAAATAAGTCATAACAGGTCGCTGATGATTTCGAATCTGGAGTCAAATTTTGGAGATTCGAAATGGCGGCTCCAATATGACGGACAGAGTAAAAATTCATGCCAAAAACTCTCCTCTTTCCTAATTTCTTCCGCTTAAGCTGTGCGCTGTGCATCATAGGGCCGCCCCCTGAGAAATGCTACTAATATTAACCGATGCTGCATGATAAGATTTATAAATCTAAATGATAAATAAAAATATGCTCCTGCGACAGAGCAAGACTCTTTAACTATAATACGTTTAAGATCTGCTGTCTGCTTTGTTTTGAATGTATAAAAGTTCTATTCAACCCATTTCTGTCGCTATAAATATGCCTTGTTGGGAAAGCACCATGAATTGCAGGGATGTAATAAATATTTTACACTGGTTTGACTTAGCGCTCATTCTCAGGTTTCACATTATATTCAGACTAGAATTTAATTTCCATATCATAATTTGTGGCTTGGAATTTACAATATTGGCAGATTTCCATGTGAAAATACTGCGAACGTAACACATATTTTTATATATAATCACAATACTTGTGTTGAACCAAGTTCAATCATAGGATATTTCTCACAGAACGAAGAAAACTGCTACAAGTGAACGATTCAGTGGTAACAACAAGTGCGAACACCTCCAACCCACAATCAAAATCAGGTAGAATCGTTATAACTTGCAGGTAGAGCAAGAATATTCCATATAAAATCACAGGGAACGTGAGATGAACTTGAAATGAATATTGGGTCTTACAAAAATGCAAATAGTACGTGACAATCTTTCGATGATATAAAATTCTCTCACCGTGCCCCTAAGATTTCCTAGTTCTCCAGATTTAAGCAGGACCAACTCTGAAAAATGCGAATCCATTCTGATGGAAACTACAGAAATGGCGCTAAACCAAAAGAGGAGGTAATTTTCTTGGTCTTTATTTATTTATTCTCTGGGCAGGATATTTTCATCGGAAAGTATCCATTGGGAGTTCTTAAGTGTATCAACCCTTTAGTATGATTGCTCTTTTGTTCATTGAGTTTGATTGTGTTTTATCTACATTCCGGTGGGATAAATGTTGAAAATCAATCAAGACGACAGCAATTTTTTAGTGCTCCTATTGATCAGATTTATACCATCGTACCGAGGGAGTTCGGAATTCATCCTTCTTTATTGTAAATGGTACTTTTTCTTTCGTTCTTGTTCGTGTTCTTACGTAACGTCCAACAATTTTTGACGTATAAAGTTTTGTGATTCTCTCTCCTCGGACAACTTGAAAAAATTGGCATTGATGAACGAATATGACTTTTTCAAAAAATGCTTGCCAGAGAACTTTATGACTGGAAAGTGTATCTCACCAGAATCTGATTTCTATGAACAGATAAAAAATGATTGAGGAAGAGATAAATTTTATTTGATTGAGACATTTGATTTTAAAGTTGGTAAGTTTGAATCTGTGGCCAATAAATTTAATATAGAGGTTAAGTTTGGTAGAATATATACATATAAATAAGAAAATATATGTGGGTAACATAGTTAATTTGGACTGGATAATTATACGACCTGAAAGGGAATTTTTGTTTATTATGTATCGTTGCAGAGTATGGAGAGCTACAGTTATGAAGGAAGTTAAAACTCTTCGAACATCTCCATGACCAGTAAAGCATAAAATTCTTGAATAATATTAATAATCGGCATTATAATCATTGTATTTATAGCCTAAGTCGGATTTTGATTTTTTACGTATGCTTTCATATCCTCCAGTCAGAGAAGATGTGTTGTATATCACCTTTGTTCATACTACTCAAAACAGAAAAATAATCTTATTGTAAAAATCGTACAGGATATGATTTTACTTCATTCTACCACCTTCGACTTCGGGAAAGTGTACAACCGAGGTTTTCTCTTTCAAATAACACTAGTGCAATATTGTCAGTTTGGTTAGGCTTTACATTTAGCCAGTATAAATATCAAGAAAGAAAGGTCGGGACAGAACGCGATAATCGGAAAAGCTTCTTAATTTAGGTATTTCGCTATTTTTTGGAAACTTGTATTTAGAATAATCTGTACTCAGACCAATGTTAACAATTTTTTGGGATTTTTGAGACTCTGCAGCCAGAGTACTGGGCTTGTTGAGGGAAGTATCATATGCTTTGGGCACCTTTTAAAAACTATCCATGGATTCTAATAAGTCGCAGAGATGTAGAAAGGTGAAGGTAGATTAATCGGAGCTAAAAGTTGTTAGGTATTTGCAATTCGGGGTAACCCAGTCTTTTGCGGTTCTTCAATACCTACGTATTATACACAGTTGTATAAGTTTATTGCTCACTAAGCAGGAGTTTTTAGATCTTAAACTTGTTGTGCTCTAGAATGCAGAGATGAGGAGAAACGTTCCAAATTCAAGATATGTATTTCGCTCCAAATTTACAACTTTCACCTTGAACGTATTTTGTAATGGTACATTCAATTGTCTGGTACAGTTTTACACACGATAACTTTTCTATTTTCAGGTGTAAATTCTCCAGAACTGGTTTTGTTACATTTTCTTTTTGCACGAAAATTATGGACGGTGTAGATTTTTACCCGAGTTCCTCCTTTAACTTAAATGTTTTTGTTCCAAAACTACTTATAGGTTTTTACATGAAGTTCTTGTTGAAGGAGGGGGGGTTTAAAGTATGCTGAACTTGAGGGAAAAGTTCTAGTTCAACGGGAATCTTATCGGGCTCAAGTAGTTGCACACATTCGTCGTTATGTAACAAGTTAAAAGATCTCAGGTGACTGCTAAGGGCAGCGCAGTTTCCCTGAAGTATTTCCACTATGTTGTTTCGCATTCTTTTTTTGCATGCACTCCCTAATGGTATCATTTTGCTGCATGATTTATGTCAAGTAGTTGTATTCTTGAAAATTTACACATATAAGGCGATTATAAAATGGTTGGGTGCTGCTGAATGATAAACTTCTTGGCGTTAAGCCCAGCAGAAGTATTTTTAAAATTTATTTCTTGTGTGACGAAACAGGTCATGCTGTCGTTGGGGTAAGAAAACCTTAAGACCAAATGTCTACCCATTGATATTTTCGTAAGAGGTCTTCTTAAAAATAAGTCGCATTTTCTTGTTGGGTACTGTAACGAAATTTATTTTTAGACAAACGCCTTTTATTCTGGAAATGGAATATTTGAGAAATCCTTAAGAATCCATAAATGCGCACTAATGGCTAAGTTTCTTCTCGTTATAAGAAAATAATCACTAAATAGAAAGTTTTTTTTAAACTATTACAACATTTATATCGGACAGAGAGTTGTAGACTTTGCTAATATAAAAGCACAAACTTTCCTCAATACAGTATACATAAGACTGCCCGGAAAAATTCAAAAGAAGATTTTTACCCCAAGTTGATCATCCTATGACTTGTAAGAAGTACTTTTTCAAAATGTGTCAAAACGTTCCCATTTCCGTTTGGATATCTGCCTTACATATAGGGTATGGTCCATTTAAATGAGGCTATAATGCTGTTTTGACCGCGTCAATAAAAACTAGGAGTACTTAAAAATATGTACAGTTCAGTAGTAAGCCCAGAAGCTGACTCTTTTCCATGGACTGACCATCTGGGACCAAAACTGCAACTCCTGTCGGGGTTAATTTTTGGTAGATGCAGACTATGCAGAGTCGTCGAATATTCCTCTATGATATCTTTGCACAATCGCCCAAACCTTCTAAATTGCTCAGATCTTATGGAATTAATTAATTATTATTAGAAGTCAAGAAAAATAGAATTATCCTACCATATAAAAAGGAGTTGAAATTTTTATGAATAAAGGTCCTTTACAAAATTTATATCTTAGATAAGTTTTTTAATATCTTTCAGCAATCCGGAGTTTTACGAGGACCTTTTTCCGTTTGCTGGTTCTTCACACCTCAAATTTTGTACTAATTTTGAGTCAGAAAAGGAATTTACACTTTAAATGATTAGAGTTAAACAGTTCTTGTAAAATTCACTTCGTTATTAAGATTGTTTTGGTAATGCTAATGCAATGTTCCTAATTAAAGTATTTTGATGGGAATAGGATTATCACGGATATAGCCGTTATTACACATAACTCAAAATGACTGTATCAATTGTGAAACATTTATACTGATCATCACTTTACTGTAAATATATAATTATTAGCATACCACAAGAAGGTACTTGATATGTTCTATGAACACAAAAGCAGCAAAACAACTCTATAAACATCACCTTTTGCTTTCAAGAGTCCCCATTTCTGATGATTTTCAGGCCGTCAGAAAATGAACAATTTCAGTAAAGCTTACCTAAGACAATTTGAGAACATGGTCCTCTTCGATTTAATCGATCTTTCCGCAGAGTACCTTTCATAATATTCTCCTTAACGTTTGAAATGGCTTCGGTTGAGCCCATACCGCCCACTTGATTGCTGCTATATTAAGCCCTGGAACAAATTGGGGAAAGTGTTGAGAGTAGCAATAAGTGTCTCAGGTCGGTTCCTGTAGGCACACTTAAGAAGTAAAAAGGGTTGACATGAATGCTCCCATTAGGTACGAAGGAAATCAGATTAAAACCGGCTGACATTAAGACCTTTTTGATTACTAACACTACATGACGAGATACTGTTAACAATGCTCTACCTGAGGATAAATGGGGGAAAATGCCACACTCAATGTGTCCTTTAAAATTCTTTAACTTTATAGGATTTAATTTGAGATTTTACGACTCCACATTTGGTATGGGAAGACCTTATCAGCCAACCTTTAATAGGATTGAACTTTACTTGTCTTGTTCAGGCCCCTGTCATTTTTCATTTACCTTTAGGTTAATATACTAGATACAATTGAATTACTAAAGTTTTATGATATGTATCGGGTCGTCATGCTAAAGGTCAAAAGTGCTTAAGAAAGTGGTACACAGATTGCATATTCTGCATTATGTAAAAAGTAAATTGTTTGGATGTAAAGTAAGTACTAAGGCTGATGGGAAGCTGGTCAGGCAACATGCTTGAAAGTGGATTTTCCTTTGAAATTATTTCGAAGTCAGGTGTCTCTGAGAGTATTTATCCTGCCATTCTGTAAAGTTCTTCGATTTCTTATAGTGAAAAGCATGAATATGTTGTTTTAGGGAAATTTCACATTTGTAAAATTGTAAAAAAGTATCCAGGAAATCTACATAAGAAATGATCAGAAAATTACAAGATTTATCACCCACTCTAAGAAGGTTATTCTATATGAAAGTGTAAAGTGTACAACGAGACTTGAGCTCAAGAAGTCAGCTCTTTCCATTAAGGATATAACAGGATAATTCCCGTGATATGTTATGCTGAGAAAAAGGTAAAGGGACCGAGGTGATGTTAACAGACGCCCAGATATTTTGGACACTTATGAAATATATTGAGAAAGTTTTCCATGAATTCGGAAATAATTTTTTCTCTTATTATACATCATTGCATCAATCATAAGCATTTACATAGGTTTTTACTTTGGATTTTATTTTGAAAGTAGTTTACCTGGAAAATTAGTAAAATTAATTTTCATAGTAAACAGTATAATGCATACCCCTATGGAGCCTTGACTGGTAGCTTCACATTTCATTCATTGCAGCCTATTTAAAAAAATTTCATCCTTCTATGCTAAGCAAATATTGCCTCACCAATGAATTTGCTGAATAAAGTCCTTGCACACTCTGAATGCGAGGAGCGCAGCAGCTAAATGAAATGAAATTGGCCGCAAAGCGTTCTATGAAATATTAATTAAAATAAATCTACGTCCTTGCAAAACGGTAACCTTCCATCTAGGGTGGTTTTACCGACGTGTGTGGGAGTACATAATATTTACACACAACGCCCTAATAATGAAGTTTTTCTAGCAAAACTCATTTCCTAAATGTTCGCGATTGTGGGCTACTTTGGAGGAGTCATCATCATCATAAGTTTTAATATTCGGAGTGATGATGGAGCGTCTGTGTTCAGATTCAGACCTCATTCGCAGCTATACAGGAATCACGGCTAAAAGGTAGTCCATCAGTAGAGTTAAAAAAGTAAAAATTAATTATTATAAATGAATCGGTTTTTGCGTTTTTTTTTGTTTCTTCAGGTGCACGGCGACCTGTCTGCCTCAGTTGAATGGGCGGCCTTTATTTGCTCTGTCTGACCAGTTTCGTATGTACACGTTCCGCATTAGGTTCAAATTCAAATTAAGCGCGTCGGTAATTAAAATGAAATCCATTTTCGCGGCCATTACAGAGTAAAATGCATACAAACAGGGCAGCGGGTGCTCCCCATTTTGGAGGCTTTGTTGCGCAACTGGATGCCCATTTACCTTGCTGGCAACTGCAGACTGGAGTTCATTCCACTGCTGGTATTGATATTATAAAGGGTGCCCTTCAACTCTGCACAGAGGGGATGCTGCACTTCAGCTTTCATTTAGATGTGGTAAGGAAAAAGTGGGATTTTTGTCCTGCAAGTCTGAAGATTAATGGATTTAATTATTCAGCTAATGAAGTGAATAGGGCGAAAATAGGTGTTATTGTAGATAGAAATGTTTGTGCGAATCCCATTTAGATAATAAAAGTGCTTCTTTTTAACGAAATCTCCGTTTAACTGCATTTAAGCGATAAATGGAATCCTATTACTTTTGCCAACTGGGTCACTGTAGTTATTGATGTTTTTAAATTTAGAATTGCCTTGATTAGAGATCATCCTATTACAATGGAATGTTAGATACAAATTTCATATATGAGCTTGGGATTGTTTAGGAAAAGACCATATAAAATGATTGAGGAATGGTGCTTTGTTTTTTATGAGTAAAAGACTAACAATAATTTTTTAAGCTGTTCAGGGTTGTTGGAACTGACACTAGAAATTTTACCAAAGTACATGCTTAGATGATTACGAATTTAACGTTAACGCTTAAGAATTCAACATGGTAGATCAAATATGTCCGTCGTAAATGTTAATTTTTTCAAGAGTTTCTCGATCATCACGAAAATAAGTCCATATGGGTTTTTGGAGGTCGCCGATTTCGAATCTGGAGTCAAATTTTGGAGATTCAAAATGGCGAGTCCAATATGGTGGACAGGATTTACTACAGGTCAACGGAATATCCACAAAATGGCAAAATAAAGCTAAAGGGTGCATCGACAGGATAGTAGAACTGCCTGCAGATTTGAAGGTTAGCTGCGAATATGTAAGAATGACAAACGCATTATTTTCTTTTCTTCCCAATTATAGTTTCTTTCCTTGTTCTTGTACACAGAAAATTCTGTTGAGTTAAACTTAAAATAAATTATATCATGTATGCGAGGCTAATTGCATAAGAAATCATTCCAGCAAAATTGTTAAAATTTTTTTTCTAACACACAACATCATTACTATTCTACTCTACCACTTCTTTTCAAAAATATCTTAAGTAGTTCCAAAATTTAGAATACTTGTATACTTACAGTACGGGGAAAATACTGAAGCAGCACGCCTACCCTCCTAATAGAATTTGTATCATGCCAAGCTGGTAGACGTAAATATTCGAAATTATCTGGAGGACCTGTAGTGAATTTTAAGAAGCCAATTTGTTACCGGAGTTCATTGATGCTCCCCAGCTTTTTCATTAGTGTTGCTCAAGCACACTTAACTTCCCTCGATTTCTGATCTCAATGGCGAATGGCGTGCCAATTCGTGCTATTTCGATATTTATTGCAATTGTATAGTAGGCAATTCGTGAAATAATGAGGACAAACGAACAAAGTTGAACTTTCGTTGCCTGGCATAGAACACAGAAGTGAAACGTGGCTCGAGAACAAGAAAATGTTTTTAGTGTGCAGGAATTGGAATTCCCTCAGGTTCACATGTAGATGCAATTATCCACTTTGCATAATTCACAGGGCGTTTATTTATTTTCCTTCATTTTAACCAAACTCATGTGCCCATCTAGGAAATTCTCATAGGCTGGGCCTGGGACTGGGACTGACGACTGAGACTGAAAAGTAATGTACACGTACCACTCACTTGTGTTGTCTTGAATTGTGTGGCACGACATTCTTGGCACAATGGCACAATCCACCATTTAGCAACATTCTCCAGGGAAAATATAATTTGTTTCCTGCCAGGCATGAAAAGTGTCAATTAACACCTCATAATTTTCTGCTTTGTATGCATGACTGCTACAGTACATCCTTGACTACGTACATGTGATATATGCGGAGGTGGCGGAACCCTACATTGAGTGTTCGCCGTCAGCCATTCCTTGACGTGTGGTCTTTAAGGTTAATCCACACCACAAACCTCTTAATGAATAGACGAATTAGAATAACAAGTGTAATTTGATTCAGTTAATTCCTGAGCAAACTATTTATTACCTCTGGTAAGCCTTCTTATTCAATTGCGGCAGAAACTTGAGTTCTTCCTTGAGGTAATTTACTTAAGTGTAGGATGACTGTTCTAATTAGGGATTCCAGGAAGGGCGAAGAGACTACTAAAAGTTATTGGCGAAGTTTCCGATAATAATTGTATTCGGTAGTTCGTAACATCCTTAGGTGAATAGATTTCCGTGAAAGCGAGGAAACTAATTTCTAATTTGTTGTTATTCACTTATTTGCTCTCATTTATTTTTGGACTGTTTGGACAACATAATTCCATAATCGTTAATAGCATACGTTACAGTTGTATGTAAATAGATGCACAAATTCACTAAGGCTGCGCCAGTGTTGCG